>JARKIC010001438.1:0-120546 GCA_029378375.1 Mycena olivaceomarginata
CGACAACATCCTGAATGCCGGGCCAATGTGGACATATTGGAACTACATCACTGAGCGTTTTGTGGGTTCCCTGGTTCGGTCCAGCAAGAGCCGGAAGAACCCCTATGCCAGCTTTGCCCGCCGCCTGCGCGAAATTGCCCAAAACAGTGTAATCAAAGTCCGATATCATCTGGCAGGATGAGCTTGACTTGTCCAATCGGCGTGAGGAGGACACAGTGGGGCATGCAGTGTCGTCCTGTGAGTTTATTGTTTGATTCTCCACACAGCCAGCACTGATGATATCATAGATCCCGATATTCGTGCTCTACATCCATGTGCTGAAGGACCTCTCAACCACACTTTATTTACAGCTGTCCGAAACCACTTGATTCGGGCCTACCAGCTAACGGAGGTAGAAGCACGCAATTGTCTACCCGAGAGTGTTGTCCATTGGGGAAAGATCTCTTTCCTCAAAGGCAGCGACAAGATTCGTGCCTCGGAGCTTGTGCAGCACTCCAAGCACAATATGACCCGCGATGCATCGTTCATCAAGGTACAGTTTCCCTCCTCCGATTCCCTTCTCTATCTTTCATACCTCTTAGTACTCTCATTCTGTCGACAAAAATGAGCGCTTCCGCAACCGCCCCGTCGACGAGGAACGCCAAGTCGCCTATGGACAGCTTCTCCACATCATTGAATTTACCACCAAACTCCCACACAACTTTCGGCAGTGTCGTTGCTCATTGCTGCTAGCAGTTGTCCGGCCTGTTCGTCGCGCAGCTATGAGCGACAAGCTTGGGTTCTGGTACTACCAATATGGTAAATTCCTCCCCATCGAGGTCATTGACGTGGACGACATCAGCTGCTTGGTGGCCAGAATACCGGGTCATAAGCCCGGACCGCAGCTATGGGCCCTTTGCGAGCGCGAGGATGTGATGGCTGTTTCTGCAGACTCGGATTAAATTGTACTTCTAGTTTACCCACTGAACAATTTTTGAATGCCTTTTCGGTTGGAAATTTTCACTCAAATTTCGACTGAAATTCACGGATCTCAGACCTTGGTGCAGAACTGCGTGAAAAAGTACATGAAATGTGAACTACATGAAAAATATATTCAGGGCGAAAGCATATGAAACATGTATTTCATGTGATGGGTCTATGAATTTGATGGTCTTTGACAACCACAGTGATATTTCATGGTAGCATTTTATTTCGGGTCGTTTGATGCCATCACGGCTGAGAATGGCCGCGTGCAAAACTTTTCGTCGCCACTGTACATCCACTGTTGCATGCTCTGTGGCACCAGGTCAGGACTCCCTGGATCCGCAGCTACAGGTCATTCTGCACAATCCTACACGCAAGTCTAAGATCTTCCCGATTGTCACTCCACTCAAAGCGGACAACTGGGAGCTGTAAGGAACCGTTATTACTATATTTTAGTTACTCTTTGGCTACGAGTCACACGTATCTCGATCACATGATATAACTTATCTCTTATCACAAACCACTACACAACCCCGCTCAAAGCGCCTTTCCAGCCCTCTTTGAAGCTCTGATAGAGGCACGAGCTTGGGTATTGCCTTGCCTGGCACATGCACTAGGCATTAGGCAACTATAACACTGCACAATTCCCCTTTTTACACTACATTTACGTCCTTATCACGACAGGTCATTACGGCCTACAGTCTGCTCAGTTCTCTGGATATCCGGAGTTCGAAGGAGTCTACCGCACAGGAGCACGGAATATCTGGCTCTTGGTAGTCTCTTGAAGAGTATAGACAGCAGTCCACCACTCGATAACACTTGATCCCCCGCCAGGGCAAGTGTACAATGTTTTCCCGGTTGTGAGCGCTCCTCAAGCCTTACAGGAGCGGCGGATCAAGGAGGCAGGGTTCGAGGCAACATACGGCGACATCCCAGATTGCATACATTATGGTTTTTCTCATGGTCTTGACAGAGCACAGGCAGTGCGAACAACATACATACCCAACAACTTGAAGTCGGCATTGGAACACCCCGAGGTGATCTCGGCATATTTGGAGAAAGAGCAGGCACTTGGCCGCATATCGGAGGCGTACAACCCCGAGTTTCTTGAGTCTCAGATTGGCCCATTCCAATGCTCACCCGTCAGCTGCATACAGAAAGACGAGCCGCACGGCAAATGGCTTATGTTTAATCACCATAGTTTCCCTTACGACAACCCTGACATTGCGTCGGTTAATTCCCAAATCAACAAAGACGACTTCCCGTGCGATTGGGGCTCTTTGCACAGTGCTACTTGATCATAGCCCGAGCCAAGCTAGGCACGCAGGCACATTAACATGAACAACATAACAGATAGCCACTAACAAGTTATTTAGGCGTCAGTCTTCAACGTGAAGAGCACTTTTCACCTCGTACCTTCTCTATCAGAGGACTGACCCCAACTTATGATTTTGTGGGAAGGGAAAGTCAGGTTCGACAACACCTTCAGTTTCGGTGCGCGCCCAGCACCAGGTGTATTTGGACACCTTGCAGATCTTCTCATACACTTACTCAAGTTCATGTTGATTGAAGAAATCCTCAAGTGGGTAGATGATTTTGTATTCTTCCGCTCGCCGTGCGGAGGTAGCAAAGGCCGTTTTGTCTACAAGTACGACGAAAAAGTCTTCTTCGAGCTGGGGGACGAGCTGGGGTGGATCTGGGAACCCACCAAGCACACGCCTTTCAGCACCTGGTTTACCCACATTGGCTTCGACTGGGACCTAGATGAGAAGACAGTTTCACTACTCAAGGCAAAGCACATCAAATACCTGGAAAAATTAGACCCATGGAGGAAGGGCGCGACCGTCTCACGTAAGGAGACCAAAAATGTTGTTGGCACATTTAACCACTGCACCTACGTGGTCCCACCAGGCCGTTCTCGCCTTGTCTCGTTATACCGCCTAACAGCACAATTCAATCGGATGCGCAGCCTGTACGTCAGTCTGAGAGTGGAACAGGGCGTGGCGAAGGACTTGGACTGGTGGCAATGGGAGCTGTCAGCACCAAAGGTAGTCCTTCACATTCGTGAACCACCACCGATGCAAGACAACAAGATATTCGTGGACGCATCCACAAGCTGGGGCATCGGCTTGACGTACCACGGGAAATGGCTAGCGCGCAACCCATACTCTGCTCTGCCTTGCTGTGTATCGAAATACAAGGAGGGCTGGTTCTCAGAAGGGAGATGCATCAGTTGGGGAGAGATGGTGGTCATCGAACTCGCGCTTCGGACACTCGTGGTGTCGAAGGTGTCGAACGCGCACCTCCACCTCAGATTGGACAACCAGGGCATGATTGGGGCGCTGGCAGCAGGGAAGTCGTACAATGCACAGGAGAATACCATCCTCCAACAAATCCTATGCCTCTACCACAAACACGAGATATGGTTCACAATCACGTACATTCCATCCAAGGAGAACCCAGCAGATCCGATGTCGCGAGGAGAGTTCCTGTCAGCAATGGCCCTTAGGTCAGCTGGACCATGTCTACACCAGACACAACAGCAGCCATCCCGATGTTGAGAGAGAATCTGTCACCGCTCCAATAGTGCATGACCATGCGTCAAGGATCCAAGGGGAGGATGGGGCCAACCAGGCCAGCATCCATATGTGGTGAGCAACCCATGCTGAAGAACCCAAAGATATTGCAGAGAGAGTACTGCAACTATGCACCAGACCCTAGTGAGAGGAGCCCGCTCTGGGTGGCTCAAATAGGGGCTTCGGGTTCTGGATAGGGGTTTGGGGTTGCGTCCCAAGAACCCGAGTGTCAGCACAGAGCAGATTCCAGGTTCTGAGGTGACGAAGGCGACTGAAGCACGAAGAGTTCCCAAACGAATAAGCCTGGAGTTTAGACTAGAATAGTGTAAAGTACAGGGAGTTAACTACAGCTTATATACTAAAGTCCCTAGGGGTTGTAAATTAAGGTACAGTGTCCAACGGCAACAGACAAGATTAATGCAAAGTAAATGAAGGGGTATATGAACGTGGAGGGGCGATTGGGAACCCGAAGGTCGGGGAACCGATCGAAACCGTTAGGGATCCTAAAACGGTATCCTGGTTTGATTGATCAGATAGTTGATCTGATCAATGATCGGGTTGTTCGGGTTGTTTGGGTTCTGGAAGTAAAATGAAAAGACAATTCATGACATTACCCCCCCCTCTAGGTGAAACCCACCTCGGGTTTCACGATCGACACCGCTTCTTGTTCCATAGGTCCTCACCCATGATGACCCACTTCTGTCCATGTGCGGTGGGGTAGCACCCCGGAGTCGCTGGGGGGCGTCGGTGACGGACGAAGACAAAGGCTTGATGATGGTAACTACGGATCAGATGCTGCTAGCTAACTCAACCAAACTCCCGCCCTAACTCCCCACCACATGTGCCCAACACAAAATGGCGATGTCCTCGTCGCCCACAGAACCAAGAAACCAACAAAGACACAAGTCCATACTACGACCTAACCCAACCCAGCGCTGTGAGCGCACGACTCAGGTCACGAAGGCGCGGATCGTGATCCCAATCAAGTGATATCGGCACTTGTCCAGGCGGGACGGAATTCGAAGGCGCGGCGAAACGGAATGAAGGATACGAATGCGGGGTATGTTTCTGAGGATGATGATAATAGACACCGGATTTTGTATGTTGTCGAGGACTGGAACGCGACTGCGTCCAAGACGAAGGCGCACGGGGTGAACGGCGGTGACAGCGTTGCAGACTGGCAAACGGCCGCGAGGTACCCGTGCAAAGCACTGAGATATCGCGCGGGGAAGGCGGCGTCGACGGGGGATGTGAGGAAGAAATGGGAAGGGCCTCTGTATCCTCGGCCCAATCGAGCGGCGCGCGAGGGACTGCGACGGGTTCCGTCTGCGTGGCGGCGACAGAAAATGAATGGGGAAGGGGGGTAGGGCAGGGGGTACTTGTTTCGGTCTCGGTCTGGGTCGCAGCTGAGACACGGGACGAAGCTGCACTCGCCTCGGAATGGGAATGTGCCTGGCACTCTCTCAGGCCCTCCTGACGACCTGCCTCATACCCCTCCTCTCGTGCGCAAGCTGTTTCTTTTGCCCTCTGCTGGTGTCCTATCCGAGCTGCCACATCAAACATATTGCGGAGACACTCTTGAAGTTTTTCTCCACCCTGTTTTCGTACATTGTCTGGAATGAGTAGACCAAGCAGCTGATCCATCTTCTCAGGTGGAAAGATCGGCGCCGACATCGTGTGGAAGGATAAAATGATTGCTGGAAAAGACGCAACACGGGGATCGCGCTGGATGTCGAATATGCACGGGAAAAAAAAAGACGGCGACACGACCAGAAAACAGCGGTAGTGACGATGCGAAAACGGCGCTGACGGCAAGGTGGAGCGCACCGCGGAGACTTCTTCGACACTTCTTCTTTCTCTACTGCTTCTACTGCACTGCACCGCACGATCCTCTTCTTCTACTGTTCCACAAGGTCTTCGATCGGGCCAAGGAGCTGCGAAGGCTAAGAAGACCACTCCAATCACCAAAATGGGGTAGCACCCCGGAGTCGCTGGGGGCGTCGGTGACGGACGAAGACAAAGGCTTGATGATGGTAACTACGGATCAGATGCTGCTAGCTAACTCAACCAAACTCCCGCCCTAACTCCCCACCACAGCGGTTTCCTTCAGAGCCGCCGGGTACTTCTCATAGAAGTCAACAAGACATTCGGTAGAATTCCCCAAATGCTCCAATGGTTCCCAGGTGTTATCCTCGGGTCCATAACCCTCCCATCAGATGAGGTATTGCAAGCACTTACACTTTTTGTTGAAGTGTACAGTGTCAAAACCCGGTTGCGAAAAAAATAAAGTTGACCCAGTGTTGTACAGGAACAGGTGCGAGTTTCATTATAAGATTGGATCTGGGGGAAGTTCAGACCCTGAAATCTATGCACAAATATTTTCAAGATTTTTTGGCACCCTGTTGTGTTGCATGGCACCGTCACTTATTTGGCTGGTTTTGGAGGTTTGACCCGGATCCGAAAATTCCGATCAGAAATGCCCTCTCACTCACTCTCTCTGCATTCTCTTGCCCTCACACGGCCTCAGATGCCCAAAGACACCTCCCACAGGCAACCATCTAGGCTGTTCTGGGGGAATAGACCTCCAGAGGGATCAACACATCAGAGAACTCAAATCTGCCTCCAACCACTGGGCCAGAGAAGATGTGTGCTCCTCCCCGTTGCCTATACTGACCAAGCATGGGCAAAAATGTCTGAAAAGTACCCCAAGATACAATAATTTCTCTTTAAAGCATTGTAGATGTGAATGGGCTACTACTATTCTCAGAATATACAATTCTCGGCTGCCATCATTGAGATTTAGCCATTTCTGGCAATTGTTTGATTTTTCGCGTGCACCCAACAGGTGCAATGTTGATTTTTTGTGGATTATATTACTCATAGGCCTTGTTGTTATTCCACAAAAAAGAACCAAGCTGAACACCGGTGGGGTTCCTGTTCAAAATGTAATTTTTTCGGATCCGGGCATTTTTCGGATCCGGGTTTTGACACCGTATCTTCAGCACCTCTGCAATCTCATAGAGGTCTACCCCGTCCACTACGTCTGGAGTGGGAGGATTGTCATGGTGTTGATGGGCAGCGACAGGTGTATTGGAACTTGATATATAAGCAACTCGGCTATGCCGGATCTTTCTAGTACTTTCCATACATAGAATTAGTAATATTCAGTAGATACACAGAGAACCTTCTAGATACATATTCTGTAGTATATAAGCCCACTGTAAAATCCTGCTAGAGCATCTGATTGCTCTAAAGCAGCCTTCTAACCAAAAGTGCTATTGCAATCTTACCTTACCTCTTCCATCTAATCCGCCCTCCTCGCTATTATTACAACAAGGTGGAACCCAGGGACGAAGGAATATGGTGTTGAAGACTGGATGAACCTTCCAAGAATCGGGAAGTTTAAGTTTGTAAGAGATGGCTCCAACCGTGCAGACGACGGTGAAGGGACCATAACTCCGGGCTTCGAATTTCTTCGTCGGGCGGTGAGTGACCAAATTTGCCCCGGACAGATACACCTTATCACCGGGTTTATAGTTGGGGTCTGCCTGTCGCTTGGCATCGTAGAACCTCTTCATCGTCTCCTGTGCTGCCCACATGGCAGCCCCTGCTTCCTCTCACACCTTCGACATCCGGGTTGCAAACTTAGTCGCATCTTCGGTTGGTACCTCGAGCCGTGGTTCAGTGCCTTTTTGTGGATGGAATCCCATGGTAACGAAGAAGGGGCTGAAACCCATGGTCTTGCTGACTTGGTCGTTGTGGTTAAACTCCGTTAGCGTCAACCAGTCTGCCCAATTGTCTTGCAAGAAGTTGGTGAAAACCCGAAGGTATTGCTCGATGTTTTGGTTGATATGTTCGGTCTGACCATCAGTCTGTGGGTGGTAGGCCATCAAAGCATTCAATTTTATGCCCAGGAGTTTCAACAGGTCCCGCATAAAGTGTCCCACGAACTGCGTCCCTCGGTTGCTGATCACCACCTCGGGTAACCCAAACTCCTTCCACACGTGGTCGCGATAGATGCGCGCCATCCCTTCCCCTCCCAAGTGCTTGGTGCAAGGCACCACCCAGATTCCTTTCCCCAATCGATTAACTATCACGGCGATAGAGTTGTACCCATTACTGACAGGTAACTTGGTGATTAGGTCCACCAAAACGTTCTGCCACACCTGTTCCGGAACCGCATTAGGGTGTAGGGGCCCTCGGAGCTTCGAAGGGAATAGCTTTGTCCTCTGGCACATGGGACAAGCCAAAACATATTGTTTGGCATCCGACAGTAGAGAGGGCCAGTAATAGTTTCGGGTTACTTGTTCCGCTGTCCGGAATTGTCCCGGGTGTCCCGAAATATAATTCTCATGGTGTGCCCGTAGAATCTGATGTCGTAGATCCCCAGTTGGAGGCACGTATACGGTTTGATGCCTGGTTACGAACCCGTCCTCGTGTTCTTCCCAGCCCTCGGCCTTTTCTTCCAGCGCCTTCTTCACCACATCTTCCCAATCAGCTTTCCCAGCCTTAATGTCCTCCTGTCAGGGGACACCTAGGCTGTGCTGGTGTCATGCTACTTATGTACCGGGCCGCATTTGTCATCTTCGCTTAGTCATCGGGCCGTGGGTGTCATCTCCGCTTACTCACTCCTGTAGTATATAGTCCATGCCTGGGGATCTTGATCCCCAGCTTTGTTATTGACTTGGCTCCTGGGCACTCTTCCCCTTACAGTATAACAAAGCTTCTATTCGACTCCGGCACTCCCCTAGCTCCAGTCGACCACTCTACCACCTATCTTGCCCTCACTCTATCAGTGCCCTCCCTCTCCCTTGGATGACTACCCCTGTGGCACCTCAGGACCTCTGGTCCTACTGCAATGTCCTCCAGTCTGAAATCCAGTGTCTGCATGATCGGCTGGATCGCCTCGAGCATGGCGACGCTGCAGCCTCTACCACCCAGGGGCATCCCTGGCGACTGGCCTGGGACGGCACCCACTGGACTTCACATCCACCAACCCCTGCCCCTACCCCTGCCGTCATTGCCGTCGGCCACACCAGCATACCACTTGCCGACACCCTTCCTACAGCGGCGGACTCCCCCGACCGCTATGTTTGCACGCTTGTGGTCCCCGACGTGGTTGTCGGGCACATCGTTGGCCGTGGCGGCAAGGGCCTGCACCAGGCTCATGACGTCTCCGGCGCCCAGCTGCGGGCCTATACCGACAAAGCCTCGCCGGCTGAGCGCCGCGTCTCTATCCGAGGTACCGACCAGCAAGTCGGTGAAGTGCTTATTGCGCTTGGGAAGTGTTTCATGCGGAAGCGTGTTCGCGCCAAGAAGAAAGGTCCGTCATGCCCTTCTGAGGACCCTGCTCCCCCTCCTGCTGGCCCTGTTCCCGCCCCTCCCCGTGCTGCGATGGACGTTGATCCTCCGCCCCGACACCAGACACATCCACCAGCACCTGGGAGGCTTGCACAGGACCTCCACCCCCATGATGACGGGGGCCTTCGACCCGCCACTGTAGGCGCGCAGGGCCCCCTCACTGGCCGGGTGAGGTTTGCACCACAGCAGTCTCCCCCTCCTCCCTTGCAACCCCTACCCCGTGAACCTGCCACCACCGCTCCTATTGCCCCTACACAGGTCATGGCCCCCCCAACCTCTACTTTACGCCCCAACTCTACCCCTTTTGTCCCCTCGGTGACCATGTCCACTCCGCTCCCTACAGGCGGACCGCCCACTGCGTACAGATCACCCATGTTGATCGACACAGTGGCTACCGGCCGTAGGCGTAGGTGCACGCAGACAGCACAGCGAGGTGGCGCCATACCGGCCCATAGTGCCCGAGTGGTGGGCAACAATATCTATTTCCCGGGTGATCCAGAATACTGAAGTTTCACTTATCCTACAATTTGTGGTTGGAGTTGCCGAGTGGTGTTTGTCAGGACGACAAATCTTGAGGAGGGGGTGATGTCAGGGGACACCTAGGCTGTGCTGGTGTCATGCTGCTTATGTACCGGGCCGCATTTGTCATCTTCGCTTAGTCATCGGGCCGTGGGTGTCGTCTCCGCTTACTCACTCCTGTAGTATATAGTCCATGCCTGGGGATCTTGATCCCCAGCTTTGTTATCGACTTGGCTCCTGGGCACTCTTCCCCTTACACCTCCATGAATTGATCGCCCGGCATGTCGTCCAAGACCGCCGGCATGGCTTTCAAAAATTCTTCACCGTCCATCCTCCGGAAGTACTGTTCCAGCAGCAGCACAAGATTCGAATTATCCTGCGCCCCCTTCTCATGACCGCTTTGCCTCAAAAGCGCGTTGGTTTTCGCATGTTGCTTCCCGGGTTTATGAATGAGCGCGAAGTCATATTCGCTGAGCTCCAAAGATCACTGGGCCTGTTGTCTATTGAGTTTCTTCGTGGTGGTGAAGTACTCCAGATTCTTGTGGTCTGTCCAAATCTCAAACTTCAATTGACTGCCCTGCAGATAGTGTCGCCACTCGTAGAGGGCCTGCATAATCACCAGCATTTCCTTGTCGTGGATGTTGTAGTTTTGTTCGGTCTCGTTTAGTCCCTTGGACATAAACACAATCGGAACCCACACCCCATTCTGGCACTGCATCAAGCATGCCCCCGTCGCGTAATCCGAGGAATCCACCTCAACCCGCCATTCCCCAACATCCGTTGGGAAATGCAGAACGGGTTCTGATGTTACGGCCAATATTAATTGGTCAAACATGTTCTTCTCCAGTTCTCCCCACCTCCACTTGTAATCCTTCCGAGTGAGACGAGTTAACGGCTTCGCGTAATCCCCAAACCCTTTGATGAAACGTCAGTAGAAATTGAGGAACCCGAGGAAGCTTTGTACGTCTTTAACGTTCCTCGGGGTTGCCCATTATCGCATGCCCTCGACCTTTATGGGATCCATCCGAATTTTCCCATCCCCGATGATGACTCCCAGATATTCAACCTCTCTCTGTTTGAACTCGCATTTCTTGGGTTTCAGGAACAACTCCTTTTCCTGGAGAATCTGCAAAACCTCCTTGACCGTGGAGCAATGTTCTTCCAGGTGTTCCGAGTAGATGAGAATATCGTCCAGGTAGACGATAACCCGTCCTTCCACGATAAGATCTGCAAAGATGTCGTTCATCATGGATTGGAAGGTGGCCGGCAAGTTCGTAAGGCTGAAGAACATAACCAGTGGTTCCCACAATCCTCAGTTTGTGACGAATGCGGCTTTCTCTTCGTCTCCTTCCTTAATCCGGATGTTGTTGTATCCCCATCAAACATCCAATTTAGTGAACCAGGTTGCCTTACGGAGCATGTGCATGATCTCCGAGATCAGCAGAAGGGGGTATCGGTTCTTGATGGTAAGAGAGTTCAACTTCCGATAGTCCTGAACAGGTTGTAGCTTCCCATACTTCTTCTTCGCAAAGAAGAAGGGAGAAGCCCACAGCGATTTCGAGGGGCGAATACATCTGGTTTCCACATGTTCCTTGATAAACACGTCCAGTTCCGCCTGTTCCGGAACCGACAAGGGGATACTTCGCCCCTTCACGGGTTCTGCACCAGGTTTCAGCTCTATCGTGTGGTCCCATTTCCATCGCTCGGGGTAGTTTGTCAAAATCCTTTTTCTCAAAGACCCCTCGAAATTCCTCCAGGTAATGAGTGGGAACACTTTCTTCTAGCGTCTTCACCCCCTTGGCTTTGTGAGCCGCGGGCTGCCAGTTTAGTAGCCACGCTACCCATAGCGCGGAGGTGTTCGGCATCCCGTGCATCCAGTACGTCCTTGGGATACATCTTTGTGATGAAGATGCAGTTCCCCTCTTCCATGTCGGCATTGTCCTCTTCCTCCCACTCTTCCATAAGCAAGCTTGTTTGCAAGCGGCAGGACACCTGGAGAATGGTCTGTTTCTGCCAGTCGATCTCCGGGTTGTGCTGCTTCAAACAGTTGAACCCGATGATGACATCGCTCTTTCCGGTATCCGTTACCGCAAACAAGAATATTTCGGCATGGTCCTGCATTCGGAGGCGCATGCACGCGACGTGGGTGATGCGTCCTCTCTTGTTGAGGGACCCGTCCGCGTTGTAAACCGGAACCGCTACCGCTAGGGGTTCCACCTCAATTTTGTTGTCGTCGACAAACCGCTGGCTCATGAATCTGTTGGTAGCCCCACTGTCCAGTAACCCGACCACTGTATAACCTTTAAGGTTATTCAGCCCTTCGAGAGTCATTGGAACCATCATGGAGTTCCCAGTAGCTCAGATATACTGGGGTGGCTCTTTCAAGTTATCCAGTATGCCCAGAGTGTCAGGGAAGTAAGCCGTTCGGATTTCTTCCACCATTTCGTCATCCACCTCCTGTCTCCTGGCCGGGTGAGTCCATTTGGTGATGATCTCCCATGCCTTCCATTCTTGGGCTCGCGCTTGGGTTGCAAACCCGTCGCGCGCCTCCGAGGGGGAGTCTGCGCCATTCCGCTTTCTCCCACTCGGGCTTCCGGGGTTTCTTGCCCCTTTGCTTAGAGTCAGAGGGAGAAACGGCTCCCTCACTCTTTCCCATCTCAGAGGGAGTCCTCGCTCCCTCTCCTTCCATTTCCACTGTGTCTTCCTCCACACCAGGTTCTTTGATAGTCAAAACAGAGAATGAATTGTTCAAAGTTGTTACAGGTGAGGGGGGTATACGAGAATCCGAGGGCACAGTCTTCACTCGGATTCTTCGGGAAAATACTCCTTCCTGAGGTGTTCCTCCATCATTTCTGAGATCAAAGCTCAGAATTGGGGATTGGTGGGTCCTCGAGTAGTGCAGTTACGGGCCATGTGCCCGACCTCTCCGCACTGGTAGCATCGGGGAACCAGCTTCTTGCTGACCGCCCAGTCTATGTCCATAGGCGCGGGTCCTGTGTTAGGGGCCCCGCCAGTGACAACCGGGGGCGGAACGACGGCAGCCAGAGGATTCGTTGGAGTGCGCTGCTCATTTCTGCGAAAGAAGTTCCCCGGGTTCTAGTTCTGTTGCACCTTGGGCACCGTGACGGGACAATTGTGAAGTGTGCCATCCATAATGTCACGATTCGATGCAAATCTTATCGTTCCAATGCCTATCTAAGAGCGCAGCACAATAAGCGCATACAGATAAGGATCTATCTGAGAGCGTAGCATAATAGACACATACAGATGAGATAGTGGAAACATTATCAAGAACATTGATAAACCCTAGATCAAGAGATCTGGACAAGGATCCTAGATAACGGATCAAGAGAAGGGATGGGCTTAACAAATACGAAGCCTAGACAATATCCCGGATCATGGAAGAACACCAGGATGCAGAATGACACTGCTGTAAGCTAAACGACAGAAGACACAAGGGTTAAGGCAGTCAAGGCCAAGACCTCACACGAACACCGATCAAGACTCTTAGTCACGATCGAAGAAGCATCAAGACGACAGATGCTTTAGAAGATATACATAGAAGGAAGCGTACCGACAGGATAACATGAGCACGGACGCAGACACGGATCAAGGCTTTCAATCGCCAGTATGAACTCAGACATGAGTTATGACAGACGAAGGCTGGACAACAAGAACCCCACGCATATGTGGAAGGACATACGGAACACCATGAGGATATACACTCGGTTCCACGGTATCAGGAGGAGTCCTTACAATACTCAACGAAGAACATAATTATAACTCAACACGAGTATAACTGAAGACGGAACGATCGGATACAATGATCGTTGGAACGAACCTATGCCACATGAATAGATGGATATAATTATACATGAATGATCGAGGAAGCCACCAAAGACTCGGATCAACAATCGGTTGGTACGATCGAGTTGGAACACATGCTATACACATGAACAGTTTATATTTACAAAAGGCCACAAGGTATACATGTGGTGTTTACTAATAGCCTTGCGGACTACGGCATGCTCTTGGTAAGAACACATGCCTAACAGATGGAAGCAACGCATAGACACTTCATTCGGTTTATATATAGTAGCATAACATTACTTACAAATATTTACCATGCCGAAGCCTTATGCTCGGATCATAGTATTACTCATGGTTACTTATTAGGAAGGTATAGCTCACGGTTGAACTTAACAATAGTTACAATGATTAGATACAACGAACAGTATATAGTCGTAGCATAGTCGTAGATATTCTGTACCTCTCCTAGTGTTTTATTTGACTTCATTGACGAACAGTTAATACCTTGCACCCCCCAATCCCTTGTCTTGTATTTGACTTGTGGACGCTCGGGCGTTTGTCATTGTAACACATAATGTGGAAGGCGCGACACAACCCGTTGTGTATGATGACCGCCACCTTCCAGTCGGCATAGGTGATCGGTAGTGCGGTCTGTCTGTAGACGGACTGCAGAACCGGCTTCAGGATTCCTTGTTTGAGGAGCCGGATAAGCGTGGTTTCGTCGTAACCTGCGGTGTTGTTGTATGTGTCCAGGAGCGTGAAGTACTCCATGGCTGTTCCCGCCCCTGGCACAGCTTCTCGATTTTAGCCTGCGCAATTTCCACCTGTGCCCCTCCTTTAAAGGCATGAATGAGGTTCTTCTCAAAGACCTCGTAACTCCGATACAGCGGGGTATTGGGGTCTCTCGGGTTGCGCATAGCCTGCACAATGTTGTTGGCCCATGCCAATCCTTCCTTCATGTAGGACAGGACGAAGGCAATCTTCGCGCTGTCTCTCTTGTACGTCGGGTTGTCCAGGAAGTGCAACCAGCACTCCGCCAGATAGGAGTCCACCAGTTCGGAGTCTCCTTTAAACGAGGTAGGGGGCGGCGACACAGGCTGTCTTCACCTGTTTAGTCTCCCTGGGCCCTCCCATAGAGGCTCTTCCCAAGGCTACAAGGGCATCACGCAAGAGTTGTTGCGAATAGATGTTATCTTTGCGGAGCAGACAATTCTCTCCGTGCAAGTTCCCCAGTTCCTCCTGCATCACTCCGAATTGCCCTCCCACGTGTTGTAGGGCCTGCAGCAAGACACTGTCCCTCTCATCGCCGGTTAGGATGCCAAAGCTCTCCATCGAGGGGAGCACATAGTCGTCGCTCATCGTGTTACGTCCAGTCAGGTACACCGTGTAGAGACACTATTCTTTTGTCAGCACAGAGCAGATTCCGGGTTCTGAGGTGACGAAGGCGACTGAAGCACGAAGAGTTTGCAAATGAATAAGCCTGGAGTTTGGACTAGAATAGTGTAAAGTACAGGGAATTAACTACAGCTTATATACTAAAGTCCCTAGGGGTTGTAAATTAAGGTACAGTGTCCAACGGCAACGGACAAGATTAATGCAAAGTAAATGAAGGGGTATATGAACATAGAGGGGCGATCGGGAACCCGAAGGTCGGGGAACCGATCGAAAACGTTAGGGATCCTAAAACGGTATCCTGGTTCGATTGATCAGATAGTTGATCTGATCAATGATCAGGTTGTTCGGGTTGTTTGGGTTCTGGAAGTAAAATGAAAAGACGATTCATGACACCGAGAGGAGGAACCCAACTCAGGGGTGCTCTGAACAGGGGTTCCAACTGGATCCAAGACCGAGGGGTGCCTGAGGGGAACTCAGGCAAACCAGTCTCTGTACAACCCTGCCAGGGAACTAGTGTGATGATCTCTTCCCCTTGGTAGGTAGCGTCTCTCCTTGCCGCTACCTAACGGGCCAGATCCCAAGGCAAGAGACAGAGAGTAGGAGTTCTGGTGTTGTCGAGCGAACAGGGAGCAAAGGCAAGACCAGAACAACGAGATGAGAACAAGAGCACTCCAGGCTCAAGTCCAAGAACCAAGCAATCCAGCCAAAGTAAGGCCTGAGAATAGACGAGGTAGAATCTATTGTACAGGGGAGATTCTACTGAGTTTATATACCTTTCTACATAAATCAAATATGATCGTGATTGGTTACTGTATCCAACATTGAGGAACATTAATGCTGATGCTCCTAGTCCCTATATGTTATCACCACAGCATATAAAGGAGTGTAGTCATGACCCGTTGGATATGGTCATCGGCATAAAGGAGTCCGGGTTGCTAGCACACAGAACCCAGGTTGCATGTGTATGGTGTCATGCTCTCGTTGTATAGAGTCCCGGATTACTGTGATAAGAACCCAGGTGGTAAAGTGGTGAGGAATCCATAGGAATCCATGTCTGCATGGATTCCAAATAAAGGTCCAAGGGATGTTCATGTCCCTGAGGGTCAAGTGAGTGTTGTGGGCCAGGGAATAACCGATCAAGGACGGGTTATTCCCAAAAGGGAATGTGGTAGAATCTGAAAAAGGATATCTATGATGAGTCAGGGTGATTCATGGCAGTTCCCGTCTAGGCGGCAAATTATTGGGAGTCCCCCGAAAATTCTGTTTCACTTGCAGCCTTTCATAAACCACAGTATACAGCCAAAGGACTTGATGTATTAGAACGTTAGTAGCACCAGAGCCACAATTGAAATATTTCTTGATTAAACGAGCGATCACATGTCAGAAATCAACTCAGTACCAGACGGCCACAATGCCAGTCAACACAACGACGAAGGCAGCCGCGAGGCGGGTCTTACACTGCAAAGCCCTACAGGCTAGGCCAACTCAACCAGACCGAGGCATGCACATGAGCAGGAGAGGAACACACAGGGTCCTGCTGAATGCAGAAGCAAAGGCAAAAATCCAGCACACACTAGAACATGCCTGGGCCAACTCAACAATTGAGAAATACAGCCAAGAACTAGAGGTGTACCACCAGTTCTGTGATAAACAACAAATACCAGTGTCATACAGACTACCAGCAAGCAAAGAACTGCTGTGCGTGTTCGCAGCTGCATGTGTGGGCGAGATTGCAGGTGGCACAGCAAGAAGCGCGGTAGCGGCGGTCAAGGCATGGCATATCATTCATGATGCACCATGGATGGGAGGCCTATGGTTGCGCTACATGCTGAAAGGAGTCGAGAAGTTGGCGCTGATGAAACGGTGCACTTGATATACGACTAGAAATAGCTTAGATTCGTGCTTGCACAAAACAACCACAAAACCACCACTACAACAATCTATTCCTCCAAAGATGTAAGTGCTTCTCTTTGTGAGTTCGGTCCGGGCCGTAGTATGCGACCAGCGGGTTTGGAACAAACACACAATTCGACTGCTAGACTTCAACAAAGTCGTTCAACAACACGCTAGCACTACGCAGCTGCCAACAACAATACCGCTAGCACCTGGGATGGGCAGGGGTTTATGGGTTGGATACAAGGTGGCTGGATCGCTAGATCGAGGGCCAGCTGTGCAGTAAACACTTTTCAAAAGTCCATGGCAGTTAGTGTCACGGGACTTTGCAAAGCGCCATGCTAACTCGTATCTATCTCCGGAATGGCTCTTCTACGGCACAGATAGCGGGGTTCTCGTATTTCTGGCTGTTCCGGCCGGTTCGGGCATCCCCAAAAGTGTATTATCGCCCCTGTGGGTACGGCTATGCCGGCTTGGCTGTTATCGCATTCCCGAATGGGTTGCCTGGTGGATCTGACAATTTCTGCTTACGATACGAGACTTCCACCGGTATTCAGCAAAAGCAATAGAAAACAAAAGATTATTTATTCGAGCCGAACACGCTGGGAAGGGGGCTCATCCTCGGACGGCGTCGCGCCGCGCTTGCGTCTACATGCCTTGAGCTTCTCGCTGAGCACCCAGGTCACGTCTTCTACCAGCTTCGTCCACCTCGGCGTGCCATCCGCAACCCCAGCCAACCGATACCACCACCAGAGACAAGCAACGACGCTCGTCAGCCCATTCAGTCCCGACACGAGCCCTTCAAAACTGCTGCCTCCCTCTTTTTTGAGCGTATTTTCTTCGAAATCTGCCACGGATCCCAAGCCCTCCTTTCTCCATGCGGGGTTCACATAAGTCCACCAGCTCACAACCTTGTCATAAAAGTCTTCTTTGCTGTCGTCGTCGGTGTCGAGTCCCGCAGGAATTCGGCGGTCTTTGCGGGCACGCTGGACCCACCAGCTGACGGCGTCGGGTCGTCCTCGCGCAGGGAGGGTGGGCAAGCTTTTTTCGCAGAATCCTGTGGCATGCTCGAGAGCCCACCACGCATCCACTACGGCTATCCACGCCGGGTGCTTCCCCTCCGAACGGAACAGCTCCAGCACTACGTTGTGCTTTTCCGAACCAAGGCTTGCCGACGGTAGCGGGGCGGGTGATGATCCGCTCAAGCCCGTTGCGGGGGGCTACGGCGGGGAGGCTGGGCGGGGCAGGTCGGGCGCCGACGTCAAGGGGAGGCGAGAAGGTGCTCGTGTTGATGGCAGCGTGCTCGTTGGCGCACGCATCACCGCCCATCTCGCCTGAGGCCATCTCGACGGCGCAGGTATCTGTGCTTGCGTCGTGGGCCGTCTCGCCTGCCGCCGAGGCTGAGGCAGTCTGGACGTTGACGTCGACGGGGGCAGGCGAGTCCAGGCACGCTAGACGGCGGGAGCTCCGCCTCGGCTCCGCCGACGCCGATGCGGCGCTGGTGGAGCGGGAGGGCTTCAGTATGCGCCGGGGCTTTGGAAGACCCAAGGCGGTACCAGCGTCCTGCGGGATGAGCGCGCGGAGGAGCTCCCTGTTCTTCGCGATGTTCTTCTCGCGGTCGAATTCGTACTCGCTGAGCGTGTTGAGGTCCCGGATGCGGTAGTTGCGCTGGGGCGTATCCATTGCGTCCAGCGTCCTCTGCAACGGCGTGTTGGGCGGGTATCTCAACGAGGGCGGAGGAGGCGGCGTGGCCCGCTGGTCGTCCCGGTCCTCGTCCTCGTTGTTCGCAAACGGGTCGTCGTCACGCTCAGCGTCCGAGCCACCGCCCGACCATTCATCTTCCTCCTCCTCCTCGGCGCCCGAATCCTCCGCTTCTTTTTCCCCCGCCTCTTTTCGCCCTCTCTTGCGCCTCTCCCCCCGTTGCGCGCGGCCTTCGGGCAGGCGGTCCTCTGCTACTTTGGGCGCCGGATCTGCCGCAGGGCGCTGCAGAGGTATGAGCGCGCTCATGCACTGTGCACACAGAGCGGGCGCGCCAGCCGTGGTTGCAGGCTCACCCGCTGGGTCTACGAGCCTGCCGAGGCGTCCTGTCCGTAGTCAGCATGTTGCTACACCTCTGAGGCAATAAAATGGAGGCTCACCCATTTCCTCCTTCTTGCACGCAACCAGAAAGTCGGCGAAGGCTTGCAGAAGAGCTTTGGAGCGCAAAGGTGTCCATGTGGGGAAGTCTACCTCGGGGTGTCCTGGCAGAGCCCCTTCTTGCACCCTGTCGCAGGTAAGAAAGCACCCGAATGCGAGCGGGAAGGCGCACTTACATGGAAATAAAAACCTCATCCCCCTCACCGTCTACGATTTCCCCTAAAACGAGGATTCCCTTGCATTTCATCTGCGCGCAGAGAGTCTGGAGAGCGCGCTGAGAGACGACCTCGGCGTGGCGTCGACGTCTGGCATAAAGAAATGAGCCAGGCATCCACAACAACCATGAAGACCGAAGAAACCACTTACTCAGCCAATTCCTCCGCAGAACACTCCGTCTCCCCGTTGAGCGTCCTCTCGTAGGCGTCCCTTCGACCCGTAAAATCCTTCTCCCTCTCAGCCTGCATGCGCGCTTGCTCCTCCTCGCCAAGCTCGTCGAAATAGGTCAGCGCGAGGCGCCGTTTGCAATTCAGCGTCTGCGCCCGAGTCGGAGTATCTTCCTCGACGTCGTCACCATCCTCCTTCTCAAATCCGTCGAGCTCGTTAACGTCGTCTTCTTCGTCATCGGCGTCTTTGCCGAACTCAGTCCGGTAGCGGGCACGCAGCACCTCGCCATGGGTCGGGTCCTTCCACAACACCCAGGGCATCTGCATATGCCGAGGGGCTCCCCGCAGGGCGGTGAGGCTTGCGAGCCAGGCGCGAAAGGGCTCAATCTTGCGAGTTTTCTCCTTAGTCTTCGCATTTGAAAACCACCCTTTCAATTTCTAATAGACGCATGTCCTTCATTCTGCCAAAAAAAAAAAGAAAGAAAACGGTTCACGCACTGTTTGATCGGCGGCGCGGGCCCGCAACTCGTTCAACCGCGCGCCCGTCGCGGGATAGGCCTGCAAGACGGCCTTGCGACGACCGCGCCTCTTGGCCTCCTCCTGATTGGCCACTTTCACGCGCTCGGTCTCTTCTTTATGCAGCCTTTCCTCCTCCTCCAGTTCCTCCTTCAACTCCTCTGAGTCTAGTTTTGGGTATTTCGTGTCCCATTCCGGAAAGAATTTTGACCAAAATATTTCTTTTTTGATGGGGGCAATGGAGAGATAGTGCGGGAGAGAGTCATTAAGAAAGCTGAGAGGTTCGCCGTGAAAGTAGCCTTTGTTGCCGCGGGGAGCCATCGCGAGAAAACGAGAGAAAACCAGACAAACAAGACTAGATGAAACGACAAAATGATCCAAAATGATCGAAGAATCTAAGGCTGTGACGGTGACGACGCGTCAAGTCACCTTGCACCTGACCAGTCATACATACATACGCACCTGACCTACACATACCTTGTTCCACCGCAATGCGCGAAGGTGAGCCAACAAGTTACTCTCGCATTTCCCTGCTGTTTCCTTTGCCATGTCTCCCTTTGCTGCCCCGCTTCCACCCTATGTGGCGCGTGCGTGAAGGGTGGCATTTTTCATACTTCACCACTTCTCTCGGTATTCTGCTCCCCGTCCAACTCTCACACTGGAGCAGGGCGGGGTGCGGTACCTCTCTGTGCGGCTACCACCCAACTCCTACATTAGAGCAGGGTGGTATGCTTTTGCAGTATCTCGGCCTCTTTTTACCTTTCACTTTCCGTCCCATTTTCCCTCTCTTTCTAAGCCTTAAACTCACTTCTGCCACTCTTAGGATTTTCCCCGCCGGACCTCGGCGATCTCGGCGATCCCATTGTCTGTGCCGCTTATGATTTGGAGGAGGCTCTCCAGCACGAAAATGCCGCGCGGATCGCACGTGAGGACGCGGGACTTGCGTCTGACGACGACGACGACCCCGTGGAGGTCGAGGACGCCACCCGAGCCACCAATCCCATCAAATCTTCCGCTGTCCGTCCGCCCGCTTCTCCCGGCGTTCCTCAAGAGCTCACCGGCAAGAAGAAGAAGAAACTGCAAAAGAGACGTCATGAGCGCGCCAAACGCAAGGCTACCGCCATCGACGCGCTGAACAGTGTCACGCCGCCGGTCCCCACCCCGCGCGTTCTTGAAAAGGCGGCCGCCTCTGTCCCCGTGAACGTGGCATTCTCCGCGGAGGGTTTTCGCGCCACAAAACAGCGCTGGACGGGGCTGGTCAAGCCTGTCGAGCACCCGCTGCTCGCCTACGCTGACGATCCGGAGGCGCTCAAGCAACATATGCAGTACGTTGATTGGGACGGAAAGTAGGCCGCAACTCACTCCCCTTCGCCTCCTACTCACCCGCGCACCAGAAAATGCCACGTTATCTTGGATAGAAAAGGGCATATCATCGGCGTCTTGGCCTGCCCTCCCGAACCTGGCGAAACGTGGGACACCGTTGTCGAGGCAGCAACGGCAGCTATGCGCGCGGCACGCGACAAGATGTCGTTTCCCCCCAGCGCCTGTTGCCATCGCCGAGGGAACTTCCCCGCTCCCGCGGAGGGTTTTGCTTTCGGCGGGGGCCGCCAGACCATTGGCAACATCAAGGCCTTGTCGCCCACAAATCGAGCCGCCATGGACGAGCTGCTGGAGAATGAGAGCCTCCAGCGCATGGCGACGTACCCGATCCGTAAGTGGCCCAGACTCTCGACCTCACCTCACGCCACGCTTAACTCTTCTCCCGCTAGCGGTCTTCCAGTCGCTCTGCTTCCCTATCTACTCCGACTACCACCGCACCAAGCAAACGTTGCTCCAGAACAACCCACACCTGCGCCGCACGTTCCCTCGCAGCCCCTTCGCTGCGGTTACCGCCAACTTGGGGCCTGTTTCAGTGTCTCCACCCCATACCGACGCCGCCAATAAGGCCGACGGCATGTGTCTCATCGCCGCGCTCGGCGCCTTCGATCCCGACCAAGGGGGCCATCTGGTATGCTGGGATTACAACCTCCTCATCCGCTTTCCTCCGGGCTGCAGCGCCCTTATCCCCTCGGCCGTCGTTACTCACTCCAACACGCCTATCCAGGCAGGTGAGGACCGGTTCTCACTCATCCAATACACCGCCGGCGCTCTCTTCCGCTGGGTAGCGAACGGCTTCCGCTCTGACCTCCAATGGGCTGCGTCTGCCACTGCCGCAGACTTCTTGCGCCGAGAGGAGGAGCGCGCGACGCGGTGCCGTACCGCCTTGCAGAAATTTTCGCGCTGGAAGGACGTCAAGGTCAAAAACTTCGCGGGGAGGGCCAGGTGGGAGGTCTGGGATCAGGGCGATATTGCAGATTTCAGCGACCTGACGGAGGAGAGCGAGGGGGAGCAGTTGCCGCCTCGCAAGAGAAAGCGCCTTGCCTAGTAGTTCCAGCCGCTGTATATATACAAACACACTTCTTGTCTGCCTCTATCCGCCCTAAGTCTGCAAGCGCCCAAACCGACTGCAAGCGCCCAAATTGATGGGTCGATCTTATTGGTACGGACTGGCGGGCCGTTCCCGGCCGTTCCCGAACGAATCCAAGTTTTGAACCACCTGCTCTCTCCCCTAGCTTTCTGGATTGATTATGAAGCATTAAAGGTACATTGATCACCCCTTTTGATTATACCAAAAGTTGAGGAGAAACCACCCAGCAGATATTATTTTATCTTTCATACAAGCCCAACACACGCCAAATTTTGAACGCAAGCTGAAATTCGGGGTATAACACGACTCGCAGGCCTTGCAAAAATAGGAAAAAACACTCAGAGAGTTTCTATACAATATGCAAGCAACATGTGTCAAAATTGCGGGATGGGTGTCAGTTGCGAAAAAAATATCCGTGATGAAGTGTTCATGCACAGTTGAAATCTAGTTTCAACCACAAAACCTTGGTGCAACTTGCCGTCTCTTTCGATTTCCACCTCGAATGAAACTCGAATACCCCAGTTCAAACTACAAATACAGGTTTTCTACCGCCGTCTCTATGTCCCAGTGGCCTCAATATAGACTGTACCCGCCTGTACGCCTCCAAAATCCCCCAAGACGTCGAAAAATGTTGATTTTGAAAACCTCTCAGATCAACCCAGATTTTTCATATGTTAGTTCTAATGTCAAAATGTCCTCAAATCTAGGTGCACGAAGTCATTCGGGCTCTTCAGCCGCCGGAATAGGTGTTGACATTACACCAATATTATGACCAGTTCGTTGTCATTATACGCATATTATACATTCAGATTCTCGTGGTCACATACTAAACATATTTCACTTTAAACTACGCAGGAGCTGGTACGATTAGAAGCCAGAAGGCAAGGTTCCAGAAAATATAGTGCACCTATATTGTGTTGGAGATTTCATGCAGAAGAAAATTCAGGCGCGTCCCATACCTCCTCTAAAGCTGCGAGTAGATTCAATGCATAAGTTATACCAATTGAGAGATCCCAGAAACACGATCGACTCGCGATTTGCTTTTCGAAACTGGAGTGGAAGAGATAGGGGCACCGGAATTACTATTTCGGGCGGTGCTAAGGTCTTGCTCTCACCACCACCACCCCGCGTAAATGGTGGACACAACCCTCGACAATGCGTTTAATGGGCTCACGATTCGCAACCACGGGTACTTCTACCCTCGCAAAGGGTTTGAAATGACGCAGGGCTCTGAAAAGGACTGGTTCTATGTTGTTACTTGTGGCCGTGTTCCGGGCATCTACACGCATTGGTGAGTGAGTATTTTATTGTATGATAAGCTTCAATGTTCCTGCCTGCAGGGAAGACGCATCCCGGCAAGTCACCTCCTTTAAAGACGCGATCCACAAGAAGTACCTGGGGTGGACCGCTGCCACAAGCGCCTGGAATGACGCTCGTCGGCCCGTTGTCTCTCCTGCTCCCCCATCCACGCCGCAGGCTTCATTTTCGCGCGCGGCCGCAAATGCTGTGCCTGTCCGAGCCCAGAATCCCACCCTACCGAGGAAAAAGGAGAGAAAACGCGGGGCTGCGTCTGCGTCACCCATGCCTAATGAATCGAATAACAAGCCGCTGTACGTTTACTCCCGGGATAACGGTGCTACAATCTATGCGAACGAGTACGTTTTGTCTTACAAATTAAAAGTCCTTGCTTATCACTTACGCCTCTCTCGCTGTAGACAGCAAGCCTCGTCCGCAGCTCATCGCGGTCTCACCGACGGCTCTTTTCGCAAGGTGGAAATCACTCCCCACCTCAGTGAAGCGTTCGCCTACGGCACCGAGTCGGCATTGCGAGTGATCGACATATCCGACGCCGAGAGCGATACCGAGGGCGTGCCAGTAATCAACATATCAGATACGGAGAGCGTGTAATTCCATCATTGCAATATCTACGTCTCATCTACGTCTTTCTTTTTTTTTGTATTTTGGACTTCTATCGGATTTTTTTCCCGCATTTTGGAATTGGACGCACTTCTGACCGGTACCTTGAGAATGCGCCACCACGTGTAGTGCACAGCCACGGGTCACTTCAGAATCTATGAAAAGATCCTCGACGCAACGCGGCGGCAGCTCCAGGAAGCGAGCCAAAAACGTTTTCTCACTCCAGTCGTTTGGACTTTCGCTCAGAGACCCGGCCTCAACCTCAACCCCTTCTACTGCTCGCACAGCCAATTTAACTGCAGACGGACGACGCGCTGATGTCCAAATCATCGAACTCCAGCCGCCCGAGCGCACAAGCGGCCCACCCGTGAGCGGCCCACCCGTAGATCTTAGCGATGACGACAACGACTGGCTGGATTTACCGGGCCCAAATATCGCGGACTCTGTGCATACATCATCAATGACCCAGAACTCGGCCCGCAAAAGGAAATGGTACGCAACCACGGTGGGCTCATTGCTTTCTTGCTTACCCACCATGCTGATGTTTTAATTCAGGATGACAATCTTCGGTATTGGGTCCAAAATTTCCGGGACGAATACCTGCGAGTGTTGATCACTCGGGAGGGTACCATGGGTGGCGTGGGTCTGTGTTCCTGCGGGGAGGCGGAGGCGGAGTACCGCTGCAACGAGTGCCATGGCATGCAGATGTTCTGCCGAGCATGCATTGTGGAGGCACATAGACGGCGCCCTTTGTGCCGCATAGAGGTGCGTTCTTTCATTGTCTATGCGTGGACCTCTTTGACTTTGATGTATACAGGCATGGAATGGTCGCTTTTTCGAGCGCCGAGAGCTGCGGAAGCTTGGCTTGCGGGTCCAACTTGGGCATGCAGATAATCAGCCTTGCCCTCGTGCGCACCGCGGCCGCGAGAAATTCGTCGTGATAGCGCCAAACGGATTCCACCACGTCGCGGTGGACTTCTGTCAGTGTCGTCTGAGCAATTCAACGCACCGTTGGGAGCAGCTGCTCTTATACGGTTGGTTTCCATCCACGCCCGACAATCCGCAGAGTGCTGTCACCATTTCCGCTCTGAAACTTTTTCATGCGGTCAGTCTTCAAGGCAAGACGACCGCCTATCATTTCTTCAATGCCTTAGTGAAGATCACGGACAATACGGGCAGTAGAGCTTTCCAAGTGAGGGTTCTGCTTTCTTCCGACTCATTCTGGACTCACCCGAAATTGCAGCGCCGATATCGGCTTGTCCTTCGGTTGGCGCGCGAGTGGCGCAACCTCCGAGCTCTGAAGCGCGGGGGGATGGGCAATGACCGCGACCGTTTTTTCCGCCGAGACGCGCGATGGGGAGCTCGCGGTGGAGTGCATCGCGTGCCCCAAAGTTGGAGTCAACCTCCCGGAGGGCTGGCAGATGGCATCGCCGGAGCGAAGGTAGGCGTCCTCGTCCGTCTGGCACCGAAGCGTGCGGCTCATTGCGTCCAGATTTTTGTTTGCCGTATTCTGGGCCTTCGACGCCTGCTTTCGCCTGAAGAGAAAGAAGATTTCGAGCTGGGCTGCGGACCCGAGCATTCAAGACGGGTGGGCGTATTTCACTGCCTGGAAAGAGTACGGGCCATTCGTCAGCACTTTGGGAGAACAGACAGAGGTACGTCCCTCCCCTTACCTTGCCCGTCCTTCAAAAGCTGACGAGGCGGGGGCAGATGAGTACGTGCACAGGCCTCGCGGCACTCGACCACGCCAACACCAAGTACGCGCAGGGTTACGCTGCTACCGGGTGCGGGATGGTCACTTGCGGCCGCCACGAGGTTGTGGCAAAAAACGGGGTGGGGGATTTACAGGCGGGGGAAAAGTAAGCTTTTGAATTTATCTCTGCTGGGCCGCGACGCTGAACGGGCTGTTCTCCTCAGATACGGTAACATGGACTACATTGTGGCGAGCGCCTGGCGACACGTCCGCGACCTGTTGTTTTTTTTGCTATCATACGACATCATGTGTCAATGGTCTAAGAACCTCAAGGAACGCCTCTTGAAACTCCCGCCCGCCCTGCGCTTCCACCTCGTGCAGTACATCGTGAAGTTCGTGATACCGAAGCTTCATATTCTTGGGCACCTGAGATGGTGTCAAGAATTCTTTTCGTTACTCTTCACGCTCGGCGCGGCGCAGGCCGACATGGAAGGAATTGAAAGAATCTGGTCCTCCAGCGGTCTGATGGGGGCTAGCACGCGGGAGATGGGACCGGGGGCGCGCCAAGACACGCTAGATGACTTTTGGCACTATTGGAATTGGAATAAGGTTGTTGGCATGGGTGAGCACTTTTTATCTCTCTTCTCAAGGCGTTATTTGCTCAGTGACGGTCCTGGTAGGCCTTACACTTCGCAAACGGCTGCTTAAGGCGGTAAAAGAGCTCCAGCGGCAACGAGACGGTCTTGAGGAGTTTTCAGAGGCGCAGGGGGACCAGGTGCCGGTTTGGAAGCAAATGGTCGACGACTTTGAATCGGGAGCGTCGCTCGTGAACCCATACCAGCTTCCTAAATCTGGTACGCCGTATCCTTAATCTAGCCAACCCTTCCCTCCGTTGATGTGCCGTTGTTTTCGAGGCCCGAGCCTGCGGGAGATAGAGCTCGAGTTGGCGCGAGAGGAGGAAAAAACAGAGCGTGCATCTTCGACCGTACGGGACGCCGCGGATGGTACCATGACCGAGTATCTCATGCTGGGGCTGGAGATCGAAGGGCAGCAGTCAGTTTTTAGTTCTGTGGCATCTCCTTCCTGCGCTTATCCTCCCTCAGACGTCAGCTCGCCGCCGATCTATTGGCCAACAAGTCGCCCACCGCAAAAGAGCTGACCGACTTTGTCACCCGGCGGACACGAATTTCACGTCAAATAAAGAAACTGCGCCTCCTACAGCGCAGATACTCTCCTGGCGCTCTGCAGCACCTCGCAACCGCTCCCGACGCTCTCGAGGTCCCCGAAGCAGAGCGCACGCCCCTCCTGCTGCCCTCTGCGCTCTCCCATGCAGAACGCTCACCGCCGCTCTCTGCACCAGGCCTTGCTGTGAGCGAGGCGCGCTTGCGCGATGGGCAATGCGACGAGAGCCTGGATCTCATCCGCCACGGGCTGTGCGTCAAGAAACGGTTGCAAACGTACAGGTCCCGCAACTCGCGGCGGCAGCACCAAAACACGCGCTCGCGCACACTTGTCGACAGCCAGCAGCGGAAGGTGGACCTCGCTGCTAACACGTACCGGCAGGCCCGAACGGCCCGACGTGCTCTCGACGACGTCGCAGGAGCCTCACAATGGCAGGAGCTCAAGAAGGCGGACGTTCGGATGCTGGAGGACGAGGAGGAAGCCAAAAAGAGGAAGCAGCGCGCGATGAAGGGGAAAAGGAAGGAGGCAGCCCAGGAGAACGAGAACGGGGAGGTGCGCGGCGTGCCAGGAATGGGCGAAAAGAATCGTCTTGTTTCCTGGATCTGGCTGAGTGCGGGGTACACGGGCGGAGTCATGGGGGAGAACATGTACGAGGGGGTGAGGGTAGAATGGTGCAAGGCGTATGCGCGGGTGAAGAGGTGGCGGGAGGAGGTCCTCCTACTGCAGGAGGAGATGGCTCGGTGCCTGCGCTCGCTAGAGTGGCAGGCTACCGTGTGGGATGGGAGGGCGATGGAACCCCACTACAGTGGGACGCGCACATACAGTCCAATGCATCGGGACGGCGCAATGGCATTCGCTGCCAGGCAAGCGGCGTTGCGGCGGACGCTCGCAGCCCGTTTTCGCCGGATGTGGTGGAGCCTTACCGACCGGATCGAGGGCCCACAAGCTGCTGCGTCATCCGAGTCGTCGGGGATGGACGACCACGAGCGCGGCGGTGGTGGCAACGGCTCCAGCGGCGAGGAGGAGGATACAGCTGGCAGCGACGACGGTGGAGCGGCTTCGTATGCAGACCCTTGCACGGCTGATGCAGAGGGAGTGGTTGCTGAAATGAGCCCAGAGGACGAAGCTTTGAGGAGGGCCCAGATAGATGAGCTCCTCGCCATCCAATCCACCTCAGCGAACCAATATGATGATATCTAGCGTGAGTTCTTCAGGCTAGTTCTTTCTTGCTCTTCTTACTGACCACGCCATTAATTGCAGCGTCCCGAGGCTTTTTTCTGTACCTCCCAGCGCGCGCTGCGGGTTTTCCCGCTGTATTTTTTTTTCTAAAGCGTGGGATTTCTCCTCACGCATACACCCTTTCCATTGCGATGCTCCCATGGTGCTCCTACCGTTGCTCCTCTTCACGCCTGCGAGTATCACCTGCTCGTAGCGCTGGGCTTTTTTTTTACAATTTTTGGGCACATTTCGGCGATATCGGATGTTTCGGATGCTTCGGACAAATGTAATGAGATATCTGATAATTGAAATAGCATAATCCCCGGCACTCCTAAGCGCCACCCGGCGAATGTACGTCGGGAATCACAGGGTATGGCAGAAGATAAAGATATCGGGGCAAGATAGTCAGGATCAAGTCTCTTTTGGGGCTAGATATGAGTTAGCATGGGGCTTTGCAAAATCCCCCGACACTAATGTGTGGGGACTTTGCAAAGTGCCTACGTCATCTAGTGCGAGGGCACCAGGGCAGAGTATGTAGGTTTGTGAAAATCCTCGCAATGGGATACCCAAAGACTATTGAGGCTAACAACAAAGGGACTTCAATCCTCAAGCGACAAGGCAGTCCTTAAGCCGCTGACCTATTCCTTAACCAAGAACAGGAACGTTTCCACTTTGTATTGGCAATAGACACTATAAGCGTCCAGGCTAGCGACCCCAACACACTACGACAGCGCTTCCGTCAATATCGGGGTGAAGGCGAAGTAACTGACAAGTTACAGTCGGTCTAGAGGTGGGGGCACCTAGTCCGTCTTCTTCTTAGTGGGCTCGAGTCAACACACAATCACCTAGCAGGCGATCCAACACACTACAAATATATCAGGGTGAAGGCAAAGCTGCTAGCGCAACTGCTAGCTGGTTCTCGAAGAGAACACCCTTGGTTTTATACGTGAAGACTCCGCGAGCCAACAACTTAGAACCTCAACTTAAGATCTCGACGTGTCCAGAGTCAACAGTATTGATTCCAATAAAGCTACTACTTGTGAAGTGTGTGTACAATCTCCACTAGCAACCTGAGACCACCTGCACCAACTTCGTACAAAGTCGGGGTGTAATAATCTGAGGTTCTAGCCTGCTCTGTGCTCCCTTTATACTACTGAGGTCCATGATACATGTGATAAACAGAATGAATAATATAAATGAGTGAAAATGATGTGATAGATACGACAGCCAATGAAACGACTGCTGTTTGGTTTTATGATGGGTCTATGCCAAGCAGAACAGCCACACTGATCCGCTAGCGTCCATTTATGGGTATCGTGAGTGATCCCTCAGCTTGCCATCAGCTGCTGGAATCGCTATCCTGACGAAGCGGAGTTGAATCCGCCGCCTGGAGTCATCTAGCACGAGTCAGAGCACCGGCTAGCAGTCCGTTTATCTGTTACTGCATATGTGATGACCCGCGCATCCGCACCAATAGCCTGTTAGCTATTCCTTTACTGTTTACTTGTCTCTGTTTGTGACTCGCGACCGCGTCGCGACCGTCACGTGCTCGCATCTGGGTTTCGGGTCTCGGGTTGATCGCTATAGGGGTACCGCACACTAGCGCCCTTGCTAGAAGGCTGCTAGCGCATAGTTTACTACCCTTCAGATCCCAGACTCGCCGCTCGCACCTCCAGCTAGCGTGCTCGCAATACCACTCCTCTGTGTCTCGCTCCCTAGGTGCTAGCACCTTGACTGTGTAGGCTTATGGTTATTTCCCCGTGGTTTGTGCCTTCAGACCGTGCTAGCGCGTCACACTAGTCGTATCTGAGGCTACAACCGGCAGCTTGGGCTCACTCCAGTTCTCCTTTATATCACCTAGCCAGAGTCCTGTGTGCTAGTAATAGCACTTCAGAAGTGCTAGCGCTTTCCCGTTGTATAAATACTGGTCCTAGGAAATCGCAAAATAGCACTAGATGCCGCGCGCTCTTGTTACGGCGTTTCAGCGCCATCTAACTCGTCGCGTGATGAACAACCGCCAGTGACCAAGGATATGCTAAATCAATTGGAGAAGGAGCTTGACCTAACTACACCGGAGGACGCAGCGGTCTTTGCAGCAGCCTGCTGCGCATTCTGGGGACAGATTCGCCTGGCAAGATCCTTTCGGACACACAAGGTGCCTACTTTGAAGGACGTATCCCCCTTGGCACGGACTTCGGTGTGGAGGGGTCATATGGCCGATGTGTGGAAATCTATCCGCACATTGGTTTCAATTTTACTTTACCATGCCCCTATTTTATGTTACAGCATTTGTTTGTATAGTAAATACTGCCACATCATCGAATTTCAGACTCATACAACGATCTACGCGGCCAGTGCAGGGCTCTCGCCCAGAGGTACCACCGAGGGACCTTGCCCTCCTACTCTCATAAAGTCACCAGTGGGCTGTTTAGCCACCAAAACCTCGAAATCATGCTGCACGACCTCACCCTATTCACAGGCCACTTCCGTGACATTCTTACTCTGATTTTCCGCCACTTTCGTACTCTACGGCTCAGGACATTATTCCAAATTTACCTCCGAATATTTGTTCGACCTCTACCCGGATTACCGACCCATTACAAGAACCTAGGCACCGGGTGTTCTCCTCTTCCACATCAGCCCCTCAGCAACGCCAGCAGGCACACGTGTTCTGAGGCTGCCGTGGACGAAAACGAAAGGGGCCAAGGGCGACAATTCCATACTGTGCTGCCAGAACTCGGTTACCGACCCAGTGAACGCAACAACAAATCACTTCGCCGTCAACAATATCCCGCCCAACCACCCCCCTCTTCTCATACCGCAATGACAAGGGTCGACTGGTTTGCTTATCATGCCGCAAGTTTTAGCAGCAGTGCAACGATGTATGGAAGAAACACGGGGTCCCATCAATAACAGGCCACAGCTTTCGTATTGGCGGCACAACACACTTACTCATTGCAGGCATCAACCCGGACATTGTACAAGCGATGGGCAGGTGGGGACTTGGACGTGTTCTAATTTACTGGCGCCGCCTGGACATTCTAGCTGAATTTCTAGATTTGTACCAGATACATAAATTATATGTGGTTTTTTATAAATTTTCCCTCCTCATCGGAGGCTCGCATGTGGGGTTTTCCGTGCGCGCGCGCTCGGGGGGCGGGCCTTCGGCTCGTCGGTTGGGTTCACCCAACGCGTGCCCGCTCGCCCGAACGTGGTGGTCTCCAAAAAAGACACCGCCCATCCGGTCCCCCCAAACACTGGCAGATCCTTCAAGTATGAAAAATCAAACTATACTCACCTCCTCCGAGGTCCGACAAGCGCGAAATGAGCTGTCTCGGTAACCCAGACGTTCCACAGTGATCCTGTAATCTAATCTAGTGCTTCGGAATTGATCCGGCGGAGTTTAAATAATTGATAAGGAAAAGTAGGGCGCAGATCACAGTGGAACGTCTGGGGCATTTGGTATAGCAACACCCCCCATGGTGTCACACTTTCTCTATCACACAACCTTCAGAAAAGTGTCCTGTGGAAACTGACGGCCAGAAATGTGCTCAAGGATAGAATATATAAATATAACCTAGTCCAGTTTTTTTCCAGCGTAGTTTGGGTTAAAGTGGTGAAGAAGGGCATAAAGAAGGGGTCAAGCAGTTGGTGTTTCAAATGGGGTACACAGGCATAGAAATGAGCAGTAATTTTTTGGAAAAATTGGAGAGCCATTTAGAAGAGGCAGATGGGTTAATATATGGCCAGCCTTGAGGGCAGCAACGCCGGGGGGAAGGACGGGGAGAAGGGTTGTGACGGGATGGGGGGTGTTGCTATACCAAATGCCCCAGACGTTCTAACGTGATACGGTATACCCGTCCATCTGTCTCTTATCAATTATTTAAACTCCGCCGGATCAATTCCGAAGCATAGATAAGATTACAATCGGTAGGTGGTCTTGTATCACGATAGAACGTCTGGGCCACCGAGACAGGAAATGAGAGGTTCGTGAAGTGAGGCACGAACCGAGGGAGCCGGGGTTTCGTGCCAGACCGGCCCGCAACAAGACCGAAGCAAACAGATGCAACAACGGTTGATCTTTGCTTCGCGCCTAAAGACGCGTCGTCTTGTTCGGGCGCTCCCCTCACCCGTTCTTCTTGGTCCCACACACCCTCTCCTGTTGAGTCAGTCTCTTCTTTCCTTCCGTTTTTTGTTGGGTCTGCCAGGGGCGTGCGTTGGGTTTGCCCAACGCGCGCCCGCTCGCCCGAACGTGGCGGTCTCCGAAAAAGACACCGCCCGTCCGGTCCCCCCAAACGCTGGCAGATCCTTCAAGTATGAAGGATCGGACTATACTCACCTCCTCGAGAGGGATGGGAGTATAGGGATCAAAAGTGATGGGGGAGTCCCGCATCAATTCCCACGGGAGATTTCGCTGGACGTAAAGATGTGCGCAGAAATGGCTCCGGCTATAGCAGCTCAGGCACCTATCTGGACTGATAACACCACAGACACAGACATGTATGTACATGTCTCATGCGATGGCCTTGCAGAGTAATCCCTGCAACGGAACGGCTCCAGCCTAACTCCTGTAGCGTTGTAACCCCATCCCAATCCCTACATGCATTCCCTTGCATATGTCGCAGTGTACCTATATAAATGGAGTTAAAAGCATCCATTGCCATCTTCGCGAGCTTTGTTGATCTCGCTTTGGTTGACCTCAACCTGTACCACCACATCCCCTTGCTCACCGGGTCACCTGCAGTTGTAGTCCCCCGGCATGCAGACGTTCAGCCTTGTGCTAGACGATGCGAGCTTGCTCTGGGTAGTGGTATGCCTGTACTCAATTTTGTCTTGCCACCGATTTCATCTAACCCGTCATCTTCCTGCTTGGGAGAATCCCCCTGTTCACTGTCTTGTCTCCCTCAAATGTGTTCATGGAAGCTTTCCGGTGTGTTTCTACCCTTTCACTGTGAGCATGGTCGCGTTATGTGGTCGTGTTTTTTCCTCACAACATCACCCACCAGCTCTTGTCATCCACCATCACGATGCCGCCACTCGCTTCTCTTGACCACCAATGACCAACTACGCAACAAACCAACGATACCCCAACGGGCATGGGCATGGGGAAGAGACGGAGATGGTGTATGGGCAGCATGTGCGGAGGAAGGAGAAGGAGAGGGAGGTGAGGAAGAGGGAGTTGAGGGGGAGGGCGGTGAGTGTTTCCTTTCTTTCCTGCCTTTTGCTTCCGTGTTTCTTTGTTCGCTCGCCCTTGCACCTTTGCCCTCTCCCCCTGCCTCTTCTCATCCATTTATTCATTCATGCATTCATTTATTGCATCTCCATTGCTTCCTTCCTGTCTTCCATTCTTTTTTTTATTCACCATACTAATCACTCTTACCCACACAGCTGTGGCCATTCTCGCTCCCCCACACACTCAGCGCGACCTGCAGTGCCTGCGCATGCCCTTGCCCGGCTGTGGACGTGCGGGGCCTCGGTGTTCAGGTATGTGCGTCCAGCTGTGGACATGCGGGTTTCAGCATGTGGCTACGCACATCCAGCTGGGGACATGTGGGTCTCGGTGTGCAGGTATGCATGTCCGGCTGGGGACGTGCAGGTGTCGGCGTCCAGGTATGCATGTCCGGGTGTGGATGTGCAAGTATCGGTGTCCAGGTACGCACGTCTGGGTGTGGACGTGCAGGTGTCAGTGTTCGGGTGTTGGCGTTCAGGTACACACGTCCGGGTGTGGACGTGCAGGTGTGGTGTGCGGGTGTTGATGTGCAGGTGTTGGTGTGCAGGCGTTGGCATGCAGGTGTTGGTGTCCAGCTGTGGACGTGCGGCTGTGGACGTGCAGATGTCGGTGTCTGGGTACAGGCGTCCAGGCATGGACGTGCAGGTGTTGGCATGCGGCTGTGGACATGCAGGTGTTGGTGTCTGGGCACAGGTGTCCAGGGGTTGGTGTCCAGAGGTTGGTGTCCAGGCGTGGATGTGCAGGTGTTTGCGTGCGGGCATCGGCCTACGGTCTATTAATTATTTCAGGTTTCCGTTTTCCATACCCTATTCACGCTTCACCCATCCACGCAGTTGATCCGTGGTGCCCTGCTACAGCACGCACTCCTCCCGCTCAAGCACATACAAGTGTCACCTCCTCCTGGGCCTCCGCAGGTACGCACGTCCAGCTGTGGACATGTGGGTGTTGGCGTCCAGGTCTCGGTGTGCAGGTACACGTGTCCGGCTGTGAACGTGTGGGTGTGGGTGTGCGGGTATGCGCGTCCGGGTGTGGACGTGCGGGTATGCACGTGTGGGGATGCGCGTCCAGGTCTCGGTGTGCGAATATGCGCGTCCGGTTGTGGATGTGTGGGTGTTGGTGTGCAGGTATGCGCATCCAGCTGTGAACCATGAGTTAGCAGCCGTTCTAGGAGCAGTACGGCTGGTGCCAAATCCATAGGAAACGAGTCGGATGAGGATCAATTAGTGGCTGTGAACCGTTACGACTGAACTGTCACAATGTTGGATTTATTGAGCTGTAAGGATTGAGCTACATGTAAATAGCTGCGGGGTTTTGGTTATATCAATAACAGCGGAGCGCGGTCCATGCATCGGAATCCCTCCGGGCTATGACCCTCAGCCAAAGGGCTGGATGGAGATGTGCATAGCAAAACAGCTGCATGGAAATGGCTGCAAGGAAACAGCTGCAAGGAAATGGCTGCAAGGAAACGGCTGCATGGAAAGTCCCGTGGGAATTGATGGGGGACTCCCGCGGGAGATTTGATCCCTATACTCCCAAGCTTTTGACCTCCTCCGAGGTCCGACAAGCGCGAAACTAATCTATATCATGATACACGCATTGGGACATCCCTAAATCTTATCTCCTTAAGTATCCCGCTACCTCAACTTGACCTCTCTTGCGAGGCCCACCAGTATTTCTGGTGACGTGGAATCAACATAAGCATGGCACGACGATGCAACACCTGGATCGATTCTAGCACCGTTTTTCCGATGCTGTGTCTTTCTCTTGACAATAGGTGCTTGTATTTATATCGGGTGTCTTCCTTAATCTCAGACCGAGTCCATTTCACCCACGCCCACGCCGGCTCAGGAAGCATCAGCTGTGGTCTTGCGCACTCGGGAAATGCTGGAGGCAGAGACTACCCTTCAATTTGTCAACAGCCCAAATCTCTCGACCGAGGTAAAACGTCAGGATCTACTACATCTAGGCCCATGGCTTGAGATTCATCGAGTAGTTTCGCTCGTGTCATGCATGCACTCAACAATACTAATGTCCTAAACAGAGCTTTGCCTCATGCATGTTTCGCACTGTTAGACTGCACGATGGGTGCGTCTGCGTCTGTCTGCGAAACGCCTAAAGGGACACCATATTTGCAGTCCGTCAAACGAAATTACTCAGTTGTCGAAACAATGGGCAGAATGGGATGTTTTAACCAGTCTTGCGAACTACCGCGTTGTGGGTGCAAACTCTGTTCAAGTATTTAAAGGTGGGATCGATGCAGGCATCTGACATTCCTCTCTGAGTTATATCCTCAGGACTCCAATCTACATCGAGCCTCGGCAGTAGAGGTGTCTAACCGACTATCTCAGGATACTACCCGTGTCCTCCAGCAGATAAACTCGTTATTGTCGGACCGCACGACTTACAAACACTTTGTGAGTTGTCGGGGTATGATTGCTCAACAGCTCTTGGATTTGTTGCAGGATGTACGTCACCTTTCGCCCATCCGCTTAGCATCGCACTGTGCTGACTCTCAGGCTTATCAGCTTCTTGATTCATCCCATGAATTGAGGTCTAGGCCGCTCATTTCCAAAGCCCTCTTGAGACTTTCTGGCGAATGCGGACTCCATCCCACCTGTTTCCCTCTTGTCGGATTGGAGAAAGTGGGGTCCACAAGTGGCGGGTGGGGGGGTTTGGGGACATCTTCAAAGGCTTGGTGGGTGGTCAAAGTGTCGCTGTCAAAAGTATGAGACAGTTCAAGGACGACGACGTGAGGGTCTCGCTGAAGGTTCGTGTGCTAATAACAAGTATATCCCGGTTTTGGTAACACGTGTTTAATTTCCAGAAGCTCGGTCGTGAGGCCGTCATTTGGCGTCAGCTTTCGCATCCCAATTTACTCCCATTCTTCGGCCTGTACGTGCACGACAACAGACCATCTCTCATTTCGCCATGGATGGACAACGGGGACTTGAAGAATTTTCTGAACAATGCTCCTTCTGATATCAATTGTATTACCTTGGTACGGGTTCGCGGTTCGCGGTATAGACATGTTCAATTCGCTTGACCTTGATGCACTAGATTACGGATGTGGCTATGGGCCTGGAGTATCTCCACAGGAATAATGTTGTGCACGGCGACCTCAAGACAGTATGTTATTACATAACACCTCTGACGAGCTTATATTCAAGAGTGTTAATTGCAGGTTAATATTCTGGTTACTCCTTCGGGCAGAGCCTGTATCGCAGATTTCGGGCTGGCCTCTATTGTCGATGAGTTGTCCTTGAAGATGACTTTTTCGAGCCGCAGTGGTAGGGCAGGCACTGTACGATATCAAGCCCCCGAATTGTTAATGAATGAATGTTCTACCCACTTCGGCTCGGATGTCTATGCTTTCGCGTGTGTATGCTATGAGGTGTGTCAAAGGGCGAACATTTTCTTCTTCTGAATTCAACCTCGGGACAGATTTTGACCGGGAAAGTGCCATTCTATGAAATCCCTAACGAGATGGCAGTCGCTATCAAAGTTACCAATGGGGCTCGCCCTTCAAAACCACAGGTCATCTTCCCAGAGTACCTTTGGCCTCTTGTCGACGATTGTTGGCGCCAGAAAGCCGATGAGCGACCCACGACGGCTGTCACTCTCCAACGCCTGAGGCAGCCGATTGAGGAAACAATAAACCAATCTCCACCCGACTGGGACGATTCATATTCCGCCAAATTTCGCCGTTCTATCCAGGAGTGGCCGCTGCTCCCGTCGATTGCCGAAATCGAGCGGAGAATACCATCCAATACGGCGGGCATCGATGATGCTGTCTCGGTCGCCCTTGAGACGGTGGGCGAGACTGAGGCCCCCTCTTTCGATTCCGTGCGCGCCAATTATTTGACTATGCTCGCACAAAAGCCTGCCGATACCACCGTGGCGCCGGCCACTGCCGCCCCCGGCGACCTCTTCGAGGCGATTGACCGCATCACAGGTACATCGGGATTGTGCCGCCGTCGTACTGTTGCTTATCCCTCGCCCCCAGCTTCGCCCGAGTGGCAGAGCCTTGGTGATGCGTTCCCCGATTCCGGCTCCCTCGGGGACGACGAGCCCGTTATGGCCGATGCCGCTACTGAGTGGCTCAACGAGCCGCTCTTCGGTGACGACTCGCCCTTCCTCACGTCGCCGCTCGGCGACTTCGGCATCAGCCCGATGGAGACGCCGTACAGCTCCTTCTTGGGTACCCCGTCCCTTAGGGACCTTGACATGGAGAGCCCGCTCATTGCGGAGAGCCCGCCCATTGCGGACGAGAGCCCTATTATCACCGGGTTCGGTGACGACTTCGACCTCTTCGGCGCCGCGTCTGCATTCCCCACGGTCGAAGTTGCGCCCGAGTTGCCGCCCGCGACCAAGCTGTGGACCTTCAGCCCGAGCACCCCCGCCCTCGACTCGATCGAGCCCGCCTCCGCCGTCAAGGGGAAGAGCAGCGCTCCCGTCATCCCTCCCGCGTCCACGGCCACCCGTCGCCGCACGAACGTCACCGGCAAGCGGCGGAACCTCACCCCCGCGGCGCTCATCCCGCTTGACGCCCCCACCCAGAAGCGCACGTACGTCACGCCCAGCGTCACGAGCCGCAAGGCCGTCCCCGACGCCATCGTCAAGGAGCGGCTGCACAGCGTCGCGTTCAGTGGCGACGACGACGACGACGAGGTGCTCGCGGAGCTGAGCCCCACGGCGAGCGAGGCGGAGACCATCGAGCACAAGCGGCGGAAGAACACGCTCGCGGCGCGCAATAGCCGGAAGCGCAAGCTCGAGCACCAGCAGGCGCTCGAGGGCGAGATGCAGGAACTCACCAAGCTTGTGACGATGTGGCGCGAGCGCGCAACGATGGCGCAGGAGTTGCTCCGGGGCAGCGGGGTTAACCTGTCCTTCGAGGATATAGAATCATGACTCGCCCGCGGCGCTGTCTTCTGTCTCCTGGCTCAAGTGGGATTGCAAGTTCGGGTCACTCAGAAGGAGGCCGTCCTTCTGGATACCCGGGCTGCTTGATCACTCGAAGTTTCGTAGTTTCCGCTGTCTGTGACTTGTCATTTATAATTTATTGAAACTGGCTGGGATACCGCGAGCAAAGTCGAGACGAATGGCTCTGAAAGTGCAAGGCATTCTGCCAGATTAGATTTAATCTAATCTGCATAGCCGACCAATTGATCTCGCTTACCTTGCGCTTGCCCCTCTCTGCCCCTCTTCGCCTTCAACCAGCATCCTTTCTGCCTCACCATTGCTCCCTCCTTCGGAGCTCACATCTTTAAGACGTCAGTACCTGGTGCTCTAGGCTATCTTTGCTTCACGCCCTCATCTCCACCGGACTTCGCCTTCAACCAGCATCCTTTCTGCTTCACCATTGCTCCCTCCTTCGGAGCTCACATCTTTAAGACGTCAGTACCTGTTGCTCTAGGCTATCTTTGCTTCACGCCCTCATTTCCACCGGTCGGCGGTAACCCCAGTTTTTTTCCTTCCCCCGAGTGCTGTACGTCTGGAACTTCAAGACGTCGGCGCTTTCGGAACGAGCCGCTACACAAAGTCTCGGACATCGCCGAGTTTCGTGAGTCTGCGTTCCGCCCACCGGTGACTGCTTTGCGAATTGTCCATCCCTGCATCGCATTTTGGCCCATCGATTTAATTTTGCCTTTGAGATTGGCTGCAGACTCAGCCCCATCGATAACGATCGGAGATGTGCTCGTGGGCATTCACCAAGCGATGCACCAGCCTGCCACGAGGAGACAATCACACCGCTGGTTCCTCAATTTAGCGGGTATTTAAGTTAGCTATGATTTCCTCGAGTATCTTAAAACACGTAATGTGACAAGAAAGTCGATTTTATGTATTGGATTTAGGACTCGACAAAATCTAATCACTAATCTAATCTATCAAAGTGGAAATAAGTGTTCACAAAATTTCAAGTATCGCTGCACCTTTCGCCAGCCATGAAATGCAATATGAAAAATGAGGAATAAATGATCTTGAAACGAGTGTTTAAAACTACAGGTATTTGGCCGGTTGATATGCCTGTCTATACTTTAGCTTTTGAATTAAGTTTAGAAGAGGATTAAATGAGAAATATGGATTCTCGTTTAAAGGTATACCATACTTGAGGTTTTGGACACCATTAAACCCATCTGCCGATGGTCTGTGGATGTGTTTAAGGGTGTCCGAAACCTGGAATTTTTTATTGAGTTTCAAACGCCTTTAAACGAGAATCCCTACTTCTCATTTCTTTGTCCTCTAAACTTAATTCAAAATCTGAAGTATCGACAGGCATATCGACCGGCCAGATACCTGTAGTTTTAGCACTCATTTCAAGATCATTTATTCCTCATCTTTTCTATTGCATTTCATGGCTGGCAAAAGGTGTGGTGATACTTGAAATTTTGTGGACACTTATTTCCACTTTGATAGATTAGATTAGTGAGTAGATTTTGTCGAGTCCTAAACCCAATATATAAAATCGAGCTTCTCGTCACATTATGTGTATTAAGATACTTGAGGAAATCATAGCTAACTTAAATACCTGCTAAATTGAAGAACCAGCGGTGTGAATGGGCCATTCCTGGATAAATCAGCGCAATTTGCTGTAGACTGGGCATTCAATAACCGGTGCCGTGACGAGGCAATAATGATTGGGCGTGCGTCGCCACAGGACGAGCTTTCGCGCGAGGTTGCTATAAGAAAAAAATGTCTCAAACGCGTTGACTATCTCCGAGGGAAGACGCTGTTCAAAGGACTCGTGTCGGTGCCGGGGAATCCACCCTGGTGTATGCACATGGTAACAGTTTGAAGGCGACGATGTATGAAGTTTTGTGGTTTCCGGTTTGTGCTCAGGATCGTTCCCGTTGCATTTATGTATCTCTAGTATGATGTATCTTCTCCAAGACTGGGCGCAGTGTGACTAAGCTGGAAGGTATACTAAGAGTTGAAGGCGGAGGGCCACCAAGGCCAGGTGGTGAAAAGTAAGGGTTGCCTTCAAGTTGTATCGATGCCTTGCTGATTGCCACGCTTCCGGATGTGGAGACTGCTTTTGGTTCGTGGTGGAATGATACTGAAAGAGAAATCGTCGGAGAGCCTATGAAGGATAGCTGTACCCGGTAATAATTCTCTGAATCCGTACATTCAGCTAGTGTTAATTCTATTCCTCGCGCTATCTGGGTTGTACACAGGCTTGACGTCGAGGAGCATGGGATTCAAGTAACTCTGAGTACGATGCGAGTTTCGGAGGAGATGTGCCGCTTGCCGCTGGTCGGAGGTTGGAGAGGTGATTTATTGCTCGGCTGCATGTAAGTTGAGTCTTTGTAGCACAGAGAGTTCAGGGTACATTTATTTTGTGACATTTTCTTATGGCCCAACGAGCGCGTTCTCACTGTCGCATGCGCAGGCGGCCCGAGATTATCTCAAATCCGCCTTCTCACTTGGTTCGGTGGGTTTGATTTCCTATGCCGAGGTGGAGCGGGTGATCGTGACCCTGGACGGGGCTCCCGCCCTCGCAGGCATGTTTGATGTCGTCGCAGGCTTCTGCTCGACCTCTACAGAAGCGGCCCGTGCAAATGTCGCGGCAAAATTCGCGCAGGTTTCACTGGCTGGATCCTCTGTTGGACAACATCGACGGATTGCCTTCAGTACTACAATTCTAGCTGCGGACTCTGCGTACGGCGCGCGGCTGGACGACTCTGCATTGACCTTGTACCATCGGTGGGCCGCATCGTGAAAAGACGGGGCAATATTGCGGTCGTGCAGATGGGCCCAAGCATGGAAGCAATTGGAAACTATACTCCGTCGAATGGCGTGCCACGCCAATATTGGCTCAAATCGTTGGCAACACTGGACGTGGAGGCCATTGTCATTGGTCGCCAGAGCTCTCCCGCTGGGCCGGGAAGGGAGCGCCTGAGCGAGCATCCCGCCAATATTCGCCACCGCTCATTCCCGGGGAGCATTGAGGCCACGCCAGCACCACTCCCCGCCGCGGCTTATTCGACCGCGAACAGAGCCCCGAAGATCTCCGCATCAGCCGCGACGAAGCGCGGGTACTCGTCCTGCATCATATTAAAAACCAGGAAACCAAGGGTGCAAACGAACAAACAAGAACGCACCTGGAGCACGGACGGGCACGCGCGCGCCAGGGCGCGCACGACGGTTTTGAGCGCGGCTTTCAGCGTCGAAGTCGAGGCGTCTTCGGGGTCGGGGCTTTCTACGGCGCCGACCCAGCAGCGCGCGACGGCGTTGAGGATGGTGCCCTTCCAGGCCGGGATGCGCTCGGGGCAGGCGGCGACGAGCGCACCGAGCGCGCGGAGGGAGGCGAGCTGCAGGGGGGCGGAGGTGGGGTTGGGCGGCGCGAGGGGGTGCACGAGTTGCGCGACGAGGACCTGTGTGGACAGGCGCGAGGCGGTATTCAGAATCCCGATGCGGTTGACGGAAGAGTAATAAAAAAATCAGGACCTTCATATACCGCGCACACCCCGCGCCGAGCATCTCCAGCACGGGGGGCAGCGCGTCGATGGACGCGACGAGGGCGGGCAGCCTGTCGCCGCTGACGTACGGCCACACGCTCCCGACGATGCCGTCCCCGAGCAGGGCGCAGAGCTGGTCGAAGCGCGCGGCGGACCCCGTGGGGGTCGTCAGGCGGATGAGGGTGAGGGACGTGGAGACCGCGAGGGGCAGGAGGCGCGGGGTTTCGGGGCTCTGGAGTTGGGTGAGGGAGCGGTTGAGGGACTAGAACAAAACAAGAAAAGAAAAAAGTCAGCGAGGCGACGGGGGGAGAGAAACGGAGTGGTGCGTACAGTTATCAGGAGGGAGTCGAGCCCGGTGCGCTTGAGGACGGAGGGCGGGACGCGTTCGAGCATGGTTGAGGTGATTGTGACGCCCATGAATTTGTATCGGGCTTCGTAGTCGTCCAGGAGCGCCATGAGTGGGGGAACGACCAGGTGCCAGAGCTCTTCGTATGCTTCACTCTATTATTTATTTAGAGTCAGCGAGCAGGAGAGATGGGGGGAGAATATTACCTGGATGTTTCGGACACACCATAGTACGATGTTGGCCGCGCCGGGATGGTCCTTCCACGTCTGCGTGTCGTAGAAGTCTTGGGACGCAGCTGGGCCGCCAGCGGGGCGCGCCAGCTTGCGGCCGGTCGCGAGGTTGATGGACGGATGGGGGTTGGATCGGAATATGGGTTTGACGTTGTTCTGTAGCACCTGGATCACAAGAGGCACCGGGGGCTCGGAATACTCGTGTAAGATTTCTGGGAGGAGGTTCCAACCAGTGGAAAATAAATGGAAGATAATGAACGTACCCTGCGCGAGGCCCCGCGAGTCCGGGAGGACCCCAAGCATCGTCGCCCTCGAACACCGCTGTCGCGGGCCACAATATCTGCCTGGTGCTTCAGCGTCAAAGCAGCGCGTTCCTTGTTGGACGCGTGTCTGGAGTTCCCGGAGCGTCCGGAGCGCGTCCTCTTTCCAGTGGTCGAGGCGCGCAATTACATCGGGTTCCGCAATCTCGCGATACCGATTAAATTCAGCCGGAACCCGAAGCGAGGGCAAGCGCTAGCGAAGAATCGAAGGACATTCCAGGCAAGTTCAGTACTCTGAAATTTCTTTTCAAGATATCGCCTCAGGAAATTCTAGACTATTTTGCAGACGTTGAGTTGAACAGAAAGTTGAACGGAAAAGCCGGCGCTTTTAAATTTGGGCGTCGGACATCGCGAAGTTGACCTCCATCATGTCTGAGTTCGCAACTGCCTTCTTCTACACTTCTTGTGTATCGGACGAAGACTGTTTGCGATTGCATTGAACGCACAACTGGGACATTCGGCATGGTGTAGTCATCCTCGGCGCCTTTTGTTTCGAGTTTTTCTTGTATGTTTCTTCTTGTATTTCAGCCACCGTCCATGATATGAGTTAACGAACGAGCACACGGTGCTGGGGGTATCCCAGTGCTGTGGATTTCCAAGAGCAGCTGCTCCAGCTCCGCGGGAAGTGTGGATTAAACCGACAAACAGTGTTTCTGGTGTTGATAGCCATGTTCGAGAAGGGAATTGGGGTCCGTCGTGGTAGGCCAAAGGTCCATCCTGAGTCATTGACTGAGGACTAGTGCATCGAATCAGCCACAAGTACCAAAATATTTTGTGCGAGTCAGGCAGATGATGAACGTGAACTTCGGTTGAGTTGTGCGACAAGTCGTTCCCAAACATCATTATCTAATCTATATCATGAACGCATTGGGACATCGCTAAATCTTATCTCCTTAAGTATCCCGCTACCTTGACCTCTCTTGCGAGGCCCACCAGTATTTCTGGTGAAGTGGAATCAACATAAGCATGGCACGACAATGCGTAACACCTGGATCGATTTTAGCACCGTTTTTCCGAAGCTGTGTCTTTCTCTTGACGCGTTTTTGCCACACTGCAGCAGGCACTTGTATTTATATCGGACGTCTTCCTTAATCTCAGGCCAAGTCCATGTCACCCACGCCCACGTCGTCTCAAGAGGCATCAACTGTGGTCTTGCGCGCTCGGGAAATGTTGGAGGCAGAGACTGCCCTTCAACTCGTCAACAGCACCGTGACAAATCTCTCGACCGAGGTAAAACGTCAGGATCTACTGCATCTAGGCCCATGGCTTGAGATTCATCGAGTAGGTTTACTCGTCTCATGCACGTCCTCGACAATAGTAATGTCCTAACCAGAGCTTTGCCTCGTGCGTGTTTCGCACTGTTAGATTGCGCAATGGGTGCGTCTGTGTCTGTCTGCGAAGCGCCTAAAGGGACATCATACTTGCAGTCCGTCAAACGAAATTGCTCAGTTGTCGAAACAATGGGCAGAATGGGACGTTTTAACCAGTCTCGCGAACTATCGCGTTGTGGTGCAAACTCTGTTCAAGTATTTGAAGGTGGGATCGGTGCAAGCGTCTGACATTCCTCTCTGAGTTATTTCCTCAGGACTCCAATATACATCGAGCATCGGCAATAGAGGTGTCTAACCGACTATCTCAGGATAGTACCCGTGTCCTCCAGCAGATAAACTCGTTATTGTCGGACCGCGCGACTTACAAACACTTTGTGAGTTGTCGGGGTATGATTGCTCAACAGCTCTTGGATTTGTTGCAGGATGTACGTCACCTTTCGTCCTTCCACTCAGCATCGCACTGTGCTGACCCTCAGGCTTATCAGCTTCTTGATTCATCCCATGAATTGAGGTCTAGGCCGCTTATTTCCAAAGCCCTCTTGAGATTGTCTGGCGAATGCGGACTCCATCCCACCTGTTTTCCTCTTGTCGGATTGGAGAAAGTGGGTCCACAAGTGGCGGGTGGGGGGTTTGGGGACATCTTCAAAGGCTTGGTGGGGTGGTCAAAGTGTCGCTGTCAAAGTATGAGACAGTTCAAGGACGACGACGTGAGGGTCTCGCTGAAGGTTCGTGTGCTAATAACAAGTATATCCTGGTTTTTGGTAACACGTGTTTAATTTCCAGAAACTGGGTCGTGAGGCCGTCATCTGGCGTCAACTCTCGCATCCCAATTTACTCCCATTCTTCGGCCTGTACGTGTTCGACAACAGACCATCTCTCATTTCGCCATGGATGGACAACGGGGACTTGAAGAATTTTCTGAACAATGCTCCTTCTGACATCAATCGTATCGCCTTGGTACGTACCCGCGGTTTCAACATGTTCAATTCGCTTGACCTCGATGCACTAGATTACGGATGTGGCCACGGGCCTTGAGTATCTCCACAGTAATAATGTTGTGCATGGCGACCTCAAGACAGTATGTTGTTTAGATCACACCTCCGACGAACTTGAATTTACAGAGTTTTAATTGCAGGTTAATATTCTGGTTACTCCTTCGGGCAGAGCCTGTATCGCAGATTTTGGCCTGGCCTCTATCGTGGACGAACTCTCATTGAAGATGACGTTTTCGAGTCGCAGCGGTCGGGCAGGCACCGTACGATATCAAGCCCCCGAATTGTTAGCGAACGAACGTTCTAGCCACTTCGGCTCGGATGTCTATGCTTTCGCGTGTGTATGTTACGAGGTCCGTCGACATACTGGTCGTTTGTTTCTGCTGAATTCAATGTCGCGACAGATCTTGACGGGGAGAGTGCCATTCTATGAAATCCCCAACGAGATGGCGGTTGCTATCAAAGTTATCAATGGGGCTCGCCCTTCAAAACCACAAGTCATCTTCCCAGAGTACCTTTGGCCTCTTGTCGACGATTGCTGGCGCCAGAAAACCGATGAGCGACCCACGATGGCTGTCACTCTCCAACGCCTGAGGCAGCCGATTGGGGAAACAATAAACCAATCTCCACCCGATTGGGACGATTCATACTCCGCCAAATTTCGCCGTTCTATCCAGGAGTGGCCGCTGCTCCCGTCGATTGCCGAAATCGAGCGGAGAATACCATCCAATACGGCGGGCATCGATGATGTTGTCCCGGTCGCCCTTGAGACGGTGGGCGATACCGAGGGTCCCTTCCGTGGACATACTCAGGCAGATCAGCCTAACGTTACCGCCGTCCGTCACGAAGAACTCACCGGGAATGATCGTGTTGCTGTCATCACGAACACTGGAAGTTCGCCTTTCGCGGCCGAAGAAACGTTACCCCCAGTATGCGAACCATCTCCTTCAGATCTTCCAAGCCCTACAGGAGCTGTGGTAGGGACATCTCCAAGTTCGTCTTTCGCGTCCGAAGAAACGTTACCCCGAGCACATACTCCTCCAAGCCCTACAGGAGCTGTGGTAGGATCCCGCCTTCATCCCGTATTGCCGGAAATCCATTCTTGGCTCACGCCCGCATCGCGCGATGCACATCTTTTTCTTTCCACTTCGATCTCGCCCCCACGGTATTCTCTCCTCTGCGGCGCTTCCGGAACGAGCCGCCACACAAAGTCTCGGACATCGCCGAGTTTCGCAAGTCTGCGTTCCGCCCACCGGTGACTGCTTTGCGAATTGTCCATCCCCGCATCGCATTTTGGCCCATCGATTTAATTTTACCCTTCGGAGTGGGTGGAGACTCATCCCCACCGATAACGATCGGAGATGTACTCCTGGGCATTCACCAAGCGATGCACCAGCCTGTCATGGGCAGAGAATGGGCATTCTTGGATGAAGAAGAAAAAAGTGCTGTAGCCCAGGCATCCATTATCCGGTGCCGTGATGAGGCAATGATTGAGCGTGCGTCGCCACGGGGCGGGCGTTCACGGGAGATTGCTATAAGAAACGGAGCGCGAGACGACTCGAGGGTCAGTTTCTCGTTCGCCTAAGGATAAGTCCTACATATGCACCAGCCTGAAGCACATAGGGAGGGATTGCGTCCACTACGGGAAGGGTCTCAAACGCATTGACTATCTCCAAGGGAAGACGCTGTTCAAAGGACTTGTGTCGGTGCCGGGGGATCCACCTGGGTGTATGCGCATGGTAACAGTTTGAAAGCGACGATGCATGAAGTTTTGTAGCTTCCGGTTTGTGCTCAGGATCGTTCCTGTTGCATTTATGTGTCTTCTCCCAGACTGGGTGCAGTGTGACTAGGCTGGAAGGTATACTAAGAGTTGAAGGCGGAGGGCCACCAAGGCCAGGTGGTGAAAAGTAAGGTTGCCTCTGGTTGCCTTCAAGCTGTATCGATGCCTTGCTCGTGGGCTCTGATTGCCACGCTTCCGGATGTGGAGACTGCTTTTGGTTCGTGGTGGAATGATACTGAGGGAAATCGCGGGAGAGCTTACTAAGGATGGTTGTACCCGGTAATAATTCTCTGAATCCGTGCATTGTCTTGATGAGCCGCCGGTTTCGGCCACATTGAAATCTGTGATGATTTCACGGCTAGTGTTAATTCTATTCCTCGCGCTATCTGGGTTGTACACAGGCTTGACGTCGAGGAGCATGGGGATTCAAGTAACTCTGAGTGCGATGCGAGTTTTGGAGGAGACGCGCCGCTTGCCGCTGGTCAGAGATCGGAGGGGTGATTTATTGCTCGGCTGCATGAAGTTGATTATTTGTAGCACAGAGAGTTCAGGGTATGTTTATTTTGTGACATTTTCTTATGGCCCAACGAGCGCGTTCTCACTGTCGCATGCGCAGGCGGCCCAAGATTACCTCAAATCCGCCTTCTCACTTGGTTCGGTGGGTTCTTTCGACTCTGCGTACGGCGCGCAGCCACTATGGGCTCAAATCGTTGGCAACACTGGACGTGGAAGCCATTGTCATTGAATCTCTGATCTGGACCGATATCCTGAGATATACTCCCGGGGCTTATCCCGGACAGCGTGCGCGGTGTGTCCCCTGCTAGTGGCGAGTCCCGGTGATGTTGTCTTCTGTCCTTCGGACGGTCGAGTGGGAAGAATCGATTCGGTCGCCAGGGCTCTCCCGCTGGGCCCGGAAGCATCCCGCCAACATTCGCCGCCGCTCATTCCCGAAGAGCACTGAGGTCACGCCCGCACCGCTCCCGTTGCGGCTTATTCGACCGCGAACAGATCCCCGAAGATCTCCGCATCAGCCGCTACGAAGCGCGGGTACTCGTCCTGCATCACACACACACATATACATATATCAAAAACCAGAAAACCAAAAGTGCAAACGAACAACAAAAACGCACCTGGAGCACGGACGGGCACGCGCGCGCCAGGGCGCGCGAGACGGTCTTGAGTGCGGCTTTCAGCTCCGAAGTCGAGGCGTCTGCATCCGCGTCTTCGGTTCGGGGCTTTCTACGGCGCCGACCCAGCAGCGCGCGACGGCGTTGAGGATGGTGCCCTTCCAGGCCGGGATGCGGTCGGGGCAGGCGGCGATGAGCGCACCGAGCGCGCGGAGGGAGGAGAGCTGCAGGGGGGCGGAGGTGGGGTTGGGCGGCGCGAGGGGGTGCACGAGTTGCGCGACGAGGACCTGTGTGGACAGGCGCGAGGCGGTATTCAGAATCCCAACAGAAGAGTAAAAAAATCAAGACCTTCATATACCGCGCACACCCCACGCCGAGCATCTCCAGCACGGGGGGCAGCGCGTCGATGGACGCGACGAGGGCGGGCAGCCGGTCGCCGCTGGCGTACGGCCACACACTCCCGACGATGCCGTCCCCGAGCAGGGCGCAGAGCTGGTCGAAGCGCGCGGCGGACCCCGCGGGGGTCGTCAGGCGGATGAGGGTGAGGGACGTGGAGACCGCGCGCGGGGTTTCGGGGCTCTGGAGTTGGGTGAGGGAGCGGTTGAGGGACTGGAACAAAACAAGAAAAAAGTCAGCGAGGCGACGGAGGGAGAGACACGGAGTGTACGTACAGCTATCAGGAGGGAGTCGAGCCCGGTGCGCTTGAGGACGGAGGGCGGGACGCGTTCGAGCATGGTTGAGGTGATCGTGACGCCCATGAGTTTGTAGCGGGCTTCGTAGTCGTCCAGGAGCGCCATGAGTGAGGGAACGACCAGGTGCCAGAGCTCTTCGTATCCTTCACTCTATTTATTTAAAGTCAGCCAGCCGGAGAGACGGGAGGAAAATATTACCTGGATGTTTCGGACACACCATAGTACGATGTTGGCCGCGCCGGGATGATCCTTCCACGCCTGCGTGTCGTAGAAGTCTTGGGACGCAGCTGGGCCGCCAGCGGGGCGCGCCAGCTTGCGCCCGGTCGCGAGATTGATGGACGGATGGGGGTTGGATCGGAATATGGGTTTGACGTTGTTCTGTAGCACCTGGACCACAAGAGGCAACGGGGGCTCGGAATACTCGTGTAAGATTTCTGGGAGGGAGTTCCAACCAGTGGAAAATAAAACGGAAGATAATGAACGTACCCTGCGCGAGGCCCCGCGAGTCCGGGAGGACCCAAGCATCGTCGCCCTCGAACACCGCTGTCGCGGCCACAATATCTGCCTGGTGCTTCAGCGCTTCAGCGTCAAAGCAGCGCGTTCTTGTTGGACGCGTGTCTGAAGCTCCCGGAGCGTCCGGAGCGCATCCTCTTTCCAGTGGTCGAGGCGCGCAATTACATCGGGTTCGCAATCTCGGATACCGATTAAATTTGCCCACGACAATAATATGCCATGCGTCCGACATACATACCCGTTGTGACTCGGCGTCTGAGATTTGCGGTCTTCGTTTCAGCCCGGTACCATTCGATAAATACTCGGCTTTCCCTTGCCCGCACTCAGGCATTTCGAAAGAAATTCGTATCTTTTTGTCCACGTCTATTGCAAATCACCTTACATAATCTATATCATGAATCCCTAAATCTTATCTCCTTAAGCATCCCGCTACCTCAGCTTGACCTCTCTTGCGAGGCCCACCAGTATTTCTGGTGACGTGGAATCAACATAAGCATGGCACGGCGATGCAACACCTGGATCGATTCTAGCACCGTTTTTCCGATGCTGTGTCTTTCTCTTGACAATAGGCGCTTGTTGGGCGCTTGTATTTATATCGGGCGTCTTCCTTAATCTCAGACCGAGTCCATTTCACCCACGCCCACGCCGGCTCAGGAAGCATCAGCTGTGGGCTTGCGCGCTCGGGAAATGTTGGAGGCAGAGACTACCCTTCAATTTGTCAACAGCACGAATCTCTCGACCGAGGTAAAACGTCAGGATCTACTACATCCAGGCCCATGGCTTGAGATTCATCGAGTAGGTTCGCTCGTGTCATGCACGCCCTCAACAATAAGTAATGTTCTAAACAGAACTTTGCCTCATGCGTGTTTCGCACTGTTAGACTGCACGATGGGTGCGTCTACGTCTGTCTGCGAAACGCCTAAAGGGACATCATATTTGCAGTCCGTCAAACGAAATTGCTCAGTTGTCGAAACAATGGGCAGAATGGGACGTTTTAACCAGTCTTGCGAACTACCGCGTTGTGGTGCAAACTATGTTCAAGTATTTAAAGGTGGGATCGATGCAGGCATCTGACATTCCTCTCTGAGTTATTTCCTCAGGACTCCAGTCTACATCGAGCCTCGGCAGTAGAGGTGTCTAACCGACTATCTCAGGATAGTACCCGTGTCCTCCAGCAGATAAACTCGTTATTGTCGGACCGCACGACTTACAAACACTTTGTGAGTTGTCGGGGTGTGATTGCTCAACAGCTCTTGGATTTGTTGCAGGACGTACGTCACCTTTCGTCCTTCCACTCAGCATCGCATTGTGCTGACCCTCAGGCTTATCAGCTTCTTGATTCATCCCATGAATTGAGGTCTAGGCCGCTCATTTCCAAAGCCCTCTTGAGACTTTCTGGCGAATGCGGACTCCATCCTACCTGTTTCCCTCTTGTCGGATTGGAGAAAGTGGGTCCACAAGTGGCGGGTGGGGGGTTTGGGGACATCTTCAAAGGCTTGGTGGGTGGTCAAAGTGTCGCTGTCAAAAGTATGAGACAGTTCAAGGACGACGACGTGAGGGTCTCGCTCAAGGTTCGTGTACTAATCGATAACGACTATATTCCGGTTTTTGGTAACACGCGTTCAATTTCCAGAAGCTCGGTCGTGAGGCCGTCATCTGGCGTCAGCTTTCGCATCCCAATTTACTCCCATTCTTCGGCCTGTACGTGCTCGACAACAGACCATCTCTCATTTCCCCATGGATGGACAACGGGGACTTGAAGAATTTTCTGAACAATGCTCCTTCTGACATCAATCGTATTGCCTTGGTACGTACCCGCGGTATCGACATGTTCAATTCGCTTGACCTTGATGCACTAGATTACGGATGTGGCCATGGGCCTAGAGTATCTCCACAGGAATAATGTCGTGCACGGCGACCTCAAGACAGTATGTTGTTACATAACACCTCTGACGAGCTTATATTCAAGAGTGTTAATTGCAGGTTAATATTCTGGTTACTCCTTCGGGCAGAGCCTGTATCGCGGATTTCGGGCTGGCCTCTATTGTCGATGAGTTGTCCTTGAAGATGACTTTTTCGAGTCGCAGTGGTAGGGCAGGCACTGTACGATATCAAGCCCCCGAATTGCTAGCGAATGAACGTTCCAGCCACTTCGGCTCGGATGTCTATGCTTTCGCGTGTGTATGCTATGAGGTGTGTCAAAGGGCGAACATTTTCTTCTTCTGAATTCAACCTTGGGACAGATTTTGACCGGGAAAGTGCCATTCCATGAAATCCCCAACGAGATGGCGGTCGCTATCAAAGTTACCAATGGGGCTCGCCCTTCAAAACCGCAAGTCATCTTCCCAGAGTACCTTTGGCCTCTTGTCGACGATTGTTGGCGCCAAAAAGCCGATGAGCGACCCACGACGGCTGTCACTCTCCACCGCCTGAGGCAGCCGATTGGGGAAACAATAAACCAATCTCCACCCGACTGGGACGATTCATATTCCGCCAAATTTCGCCGTTCTATCCAGGAGTGGCCGCTGCTCCCATCGATTGCCGAAATCGAGCGGAGAATGCCATCCAATACGACGGGCATCGATGATGCTGTCTCGGTCGCCCTTAAGACGGTGGGCGATACCGAGGGTCCCTTCCGTGGTCATACTCAGGCAGATCAGCCTAACGTTACCGCCGTCCGCCACGAGGAGCTCGCCGGGCATGATCGTACGTCGCCCCAACAATACCCGGCTAGGTTATCTGTGGCGTCTCGGACAGCCGAGTTCGACTGGGAAGATGCGGGCAAGCGGAACTGGGACGACGCTTCTACCAGCACTTGGGACAAAATCAAGCACATATTTCGGTCTGGGTCCGCTGCAGGGCGGCGTTCGCGCACGAACAGCATTGTCACGCGGGATAGCACGGATTCGAGTGTCAGCCGGGAGAGCGGTGCGAGTCTCACGGGCGCAAAGACCGACATATTCGAGGTTGTTACGACGCCTGTGCTGTCGCCGAACACGTCGCTATTCCCCGCTGCTAGATCCGTGGATCTGCTATCCCCTTTCCCGGGCATGAAAAAGTTGGAGGAGCAGCGGCGGGCTGGAAGTTCGTTATTCGCGGCCGAAGAAACGTTACCTCCAGTATGCGAACCATCTCCTTCAGATCTTCCAAGCCCTACAGGAGCTGTGGTAGGGACAACTCCAAGTTCGTCTTTCGCGTCCGAAGAAACGTTACCCCGAGCACATACTCCTCCAAGCCCTACAGGAGCTGTGGTAGAGTCCCGCCTTCATGCCGTATTGCCGGAAATCCATTCTTGGCTCACGCCCGAATCGCGCGATGCACCTCTTTTTCTTTTCCACTTCGATCTCGCCCCCGCGGTATTCTCTCCTCTGCGGCGCTTTCGGAACGAGCCGCCACACAAAGTCTCGGACATCGCCGAGTTTCGCAAGTCTGCGTTCCGCCCACCGGTGACTGCTTTGCGAATTGTCCATCCCCGCATCGCATTTTGGCCCGTCGATTTAATTTTACCCTTCGGAGTGGATGGAGACTCATCCCCACCGATAACGATCGGATATGTACTCCTGGGCATTCACCAAGCGATGCACCAGCCTGTCATGGGCAGAGAATGGGCATTCTTGGATGAAGAAGAAAAAAGTGCGGTAGCCCAGGCATCCATTATCCGGTGCCGTGACGAGGCAATGATTGAGCGTGCGTCGCCACGGGGCGGGCGTTCACGGGAGATTGCTATAAGAACGGAGCGCGAGACGACTCGAGGGTCAGTTCTCGTCCGCCCTAAGGATAAGTCCTACATGTGCACCAGCCTGAAGCACATAGCGAGGGATTGCGTCCACTACGGGAAGGGTCTCAAACGCATTGACTATCTCCGAGGGAAGACGCTGTTCAAAGGACTTGTTTCGGTGCCGGGGGATCCACCTGGGTGTATGCGCATGGTAACAGTTTGAAGGCCACGATACTTGTAGTTTTGTGGTCTCCGGTTTGTGCTCAGGATCGTTCCAATTGCATTTATGTATCTCTAGTATGATGTATCTTCTCCAAGACTGGGTGCAGTGTGACTAAGCTGGAAGGTATACTAAGAGTTGAAGGCGGAGGGCCACCCAAGGGCAGGTGGTGAAAAGTAAGGGTTGCCTTCAAGTTGTATCGATGCCTTACTGATTGCCACGCTTCCGGATGTGGTGACTGCTTTTGGTTCGTGGTGGAATGATATTGAAAGAGAAATCGTCGGAGAGCTTATTAACATGAAGGATAGCTGTACCTGGTAATAATTCTCTGAATCCGTACATTCAGCTAGTGTTGATTCTATTCCTCGCGCTATCTGGGTTGTACACAGGCTTGACGTCGAGGAGCATGGGATTCAAGTAACTCTGAGTACGATGCGAGTTTTGGAGGAGATGTGCCGCTTGCCGCTGGTCAGAGATCGGAGGGGTGATTCATTACTCGGCTGCATGTAAGTTGATTCTTTGTAGCACAGAGAGTTCAGGGTATGTTTATTTTGTGACATTTTCTTATGGCCCAACGAGCGCGTTCTCATGATCACCGTCGCATGCGCAGGCGGCCCAAGATTACCTCAAATTCCGCCTTCTCACTTGGTTGGGTGGGTTTTTTTCACCTGGCTTTGATTTCCCATGCGATTGCCCTCAGTACAACAATTCTAGCTGCGGACTCTGCGTACGGCGCCCAGCCAATATTGGCTCAAATCGTTGGCAACACTGGACGTGGGGGCCATTGTCATTGAATCTCTGACCTGGACTGATATCATGAGATATGCTCCCGGGACTTATCCCGGACAGTGTGCTCGGTGTGTCCCCTGGTGATGTTGTCTTCTGTCCTTCGAACGGTCGGAGAGGGACAGTGGGAGGAATCTATTTGGTCGCCAGCGCTCTCCCGCTAGGCCCGGAAGGGAGCGCTTGAGCGAGCATCCCGCCAACATTCGCCGCCGCTCGTTCCCGAAGAGCACCGAGGGCTACGCCAGCACCACTCCCATTGCGGCTTATTCGACCGCGAACAGATCCCCGAAGATCTCCGCGTCGGCCGCGACGAAGCGCGGGTACTCGTCCTGCATCACACACACACACACACACATATATATCAAAAACCAGAAAACCGAAAGTACAAACGAACGAACGAGAGCACACCTGGAGCACGGACGGGCACGCGCGCGAGACGGTTTTGAGCGCGGCTTTCAGCGTCGAAGTCGAGGCGTCTACACCCGCATCTGCGGGGTCGGGGCTTTCTGCGACGCCGACCCAGCAGCGCGCGAGGGCGTTGAGGATGGTGCCCTTCCAGGCCGGGATGCGCTCGGGGCAGGCGGCGACGAGCGCACCGAGCGCGCGGAGGGAGGCGAGTTGCAGGGAGGCGGAGGTGGGGTTGGGCGGCGCGAGGGGGTGCACGAGTTGCGCGACGAGGACCTGTGTAGACAGGCGCGAGGCGGTATTCAGAATCCCAATGTGATTGACAGAAGGGTAATAAAAAAAATCAAGACCTTCATATACCGCGCACACCCCACGCCGAGCATCTCCAACACGGGGGGCAGCGCGTCGATGGACGCTAGGAGGGCGGGCAGCCTGTCGCCGCTGACGTACGGCCACACGCTCCCGACGATGCCGTCCCCGAGCAGGGCGCAGAGCTGGTCGAAGCGCGCGGCGGACCCTGCGGGGGTGGTCAGGCGGATGAGGGTGAGGGACGCGGAGACCGCGAGGGGCAGGAGGCGCGGGGTCTCGGGGCTCTGGAGTTGGGTGAGGGAGCGGTTGAGGGACTGGAACAAGACAAGAAAAGAAAAAAGTCAGCGAGGCGGCGGGGGGGGGAGAAACGGAGTGTACGTACAGCTATTATCAGGAGGGAGTCGAGCCCGGTGCGCTTGAGGACGGAGGGGGGGACGCGTTCGAGCATGGTTGAGGTGATTGTGACGCCTATGAGTTTGTATCGTGCCTCGTAGTCGTCCAGGAGCGCCATAAGCGGGGGGAACGACCAGGTGCCAGAGCTCTTCGTATGCTTCACTCTGTTTATTTATTTGGAGTCAGCGAGCAGGAGAGATGGGAGGAGAATATTACCTGGATGTTTCGGACACACCATAGTACGATGTTGGCCGCGCCAGGATGGTCCTTCCACGTCTGCGTGTCGTAGAAGTCTTGGGACGCAGCTGGGCCGCCAGCGGGGCGCGCCAGCTTCGAGGTTGATGGACGGATGGGGGTTGGGTCGGAATATGGGTTTGACGTTGCTCTGTAGCACCTGGACCACAAGAGGCAACGGGGGCTCGGAATACTCGTGTAAGATTTCTGGGAGGGAGTTCCAACCAGTGGAAAATAAAATGGAAGATAATGAACGTACCCTGCGCGAGGCCCCGCGAGTCCGGGAGGACCCAAGCATCGTCGCCCTCGAACACCGCTGTCGCGGCCACAATATCTGCCTGGTACTTCAGCGTCAAAGCAGCGCGTTCTTGTTGGACGCGTGTCTGAAGTTCGTGGAGCGTCTGGAGCGCGTCCTCTTTCCAGTGGTCGAGGCGCGCAATTACATCGGGTTCCGCAATCTCGCGATACCGATTAAATTCAGCCGGAACCCGAAGCGAGGCAAGCACAGAATCGAAGGACATTCGGAAGTTCGATGCTCTGAAATTTCGTTTCAAGATATCGCCTCAGGAAAGTCTAGACCATTTTGCAGACGTTGAGTTGAACCAGAAAGTTGAACGGAAAAAGCCGGCGCTTTTAAATTTGGGCGTCGGACATCGCGAAGTTGACCTCCATCATGTCTGAGTTCGCAACCGCCTTCTTCTACACTTCTTGTGTATCGGACGAAGACTGTTTGCGATTGCATTGAACGCACAACTGGGACATTCGGCATGGTGTAGTCATCCTCGGCGCCTTTTGTTTCGAGTTTTTCTTGTATGTTTCTTCTTGTATTTCAGCCACCGTCCATGATCTGAGTTAACGAACGAGCACACGGTGCTGGGGGTATCCCAGTGCTGTGGATTTCCAAGAGCAGCTGCTCCAGCTCCGCGGGAAGTGTGGATTAAACCGACAAACAGTGTTTCTGGTGTTGATAGCCATGTTCGAGAAGGGAATTGGGGTCCGTCGTGGTAGGCCAAAGGTCCATCCGGAGTCATCGACTGAGGACTAGTGCATCGAATCAGCCACAAGTACCAAAATATTTTGTGCGAGTCAGGCAGATGATGAACGTGAACTTCGGTTGAGTTGTGCGACAAGTCGTTCCCAAACATCATTACTTATCTAATCTATATCATGAACGCATTGGGCAGTAAATCCTTGAATCGAAAAGTGCACGGCGTGCCTGTGAGCTTCACAAACTCTGTGAACCTCGTGAACTTCCTTATTTGGCAGGGTCTGGCTTCAAAGACATGCGCCCTCCACTCTGTCCGAACCGCCATTAAACACCGAGCCATCATGACCTAGATAACGAGGAAACCAGTACTACCCGGATGCATAAGGCGCATGGCCTGAGCACACAAGGGATACATGGCGTACTCTGAACGGTCGCAGATATCACTTTCCAGCCTGTGTATGCCCGTCGCCCGCAATAGGGGCTCTCGGTCTTCCTTCGCTCTGGATCTACCTCCCCCTTCACCGGGTTACTTATGGCGCATGGCCAAGAGGTTCTGAAGCCTGCGGGGCCGTTCCCTGTTATATCATCTCGTGCTTTCGACTGCATTCCCCTTGCCCCTTTCTCTTCGGGACGTTCAGGGCGGTATTCCCATCCCCGGTTCTGCCCGCACATTCCAAAATTCGCCGAAATCTCCCAAAAATTAGACGACATTCAGTATGCTGGGTTCCTAATGACGGAACCGCAGACAGTGTCCATGGAATAATCACCAAATTCCTTATCTCGTATTCGATCCTCGACACCAGGCCGCCCTGGGGCTCCGGATGCATCTCGACTTACCCACCGGTATTTTTGCTTTTTATTACCGAGCTAGCTGGAGAGGTGTTTGACGGGGTTACTCAGGTTGTGAAATGGTGAAAAGGTGAGGATATCCGTAGCATACAATGTTATACTTGTATGTAGTACGGGCCCCGGTTGTTCCTTAACGGGACCGCGCCGGTATACAACTTCCTTCCTTCCTTCCTCCTTCCATTCTGGGAAGATCACAGCCACCCTGCCGGCGGCTCACTAGGCGGAGCTTGAACTTGAAGCCATGGTGAGCCGCATGCCAAACAAGTGTCCTCCTTCACGCTCTCCACGCAGGCCCTCGCCAACGTTCAACCGGCCTCCTCGTCTCTCTGGAACTCCAATGGGCCGCTCTAGTTCGGCTGCTTGCAGTGTCCTTGGACGCCGTCTACCTCCTCCTCCGCAAGGCGTTCACCATCGTCAAGCAAGCGCAAGCGCCAGGTGTTTCGCAGGACGGTGTTGAGCCCAGCACCTCCCTCATCGTCCACGAAGGCCCTCACCCACGTTCAACCGACCTCATCGTCGCTCTGGCGCTTCAGTGGGCTGCTCGAGTCCAATTCGTGGCGATGTCCTGTCCCGTGGTTTCCGCTTTACTCGCCGACGTTGACGACTCGGAAAGTACATCAAGCTCGGCCGCAGTTTATTCCATCCCTGGCGAGCTCATTGGCGAGGCGCCAGTCGTGGGGCTCCTCTACTTCCCGCTCCTCGCTTTCTGCTGCTTCAATGCTCGCCTCGCCCACCGGTCTCCATGCTGTGCTCCCCGCCTGTCTTTCATCCCCCGCCTAGCTTGGCGCGTTGCCGTCATTCGCGTCGATTACTGACACAGAAGTCGACGCTGTCATCGAACCCGAGGGGGACCAGGATGACGACAGCGAAAACATTAAAGAGGCGGATCAAGAAGCAGAAGCGACCTTTATCTCAGCCTCGCAGTCAGCTCTGACTGTTTCATATACTTGCGACCCTCGCATTGCAGGATTCATGACACCCGCCCACCTGCCCTCTCCACAAGCACCCGCCAAATACTCGATGCTGGTCTTGCAGAAAGCCGCCGCCGCCTTAGCCCCACGCCGCCACCAGTGCGAGCTGCCGCATCAGCATCTCGCTCGACAGCAGGAAGCAGCCGTGTGTCTCGCCGCGCTGACACTACTGCCCCCCATCGCCGACGCTGTCGCAGGAAGAACGCGACGAGGTGCTCGCCGTACGAAACTCAGGTACGTGTTTGCTGTCACGTCTATATCTAACTGACTTTAATATTAGCCCGCCGTCCCCGTATTGTGGTGCCGCCTTCTACGGTACCCGCAACATCGCGCCCTGCACACTTGCCGGTGCACGCCCTCGCCGCAACCCAGCCTTCCCGAACAACACCGCAGGCGGCGCCATTAACCTCACAACTTGCACACTCTACCTTCCAGAGCTTCCAATTTGTATTGTACGTGCCGCCAAATACAATTAGTTATGTAAATTCATGGAAGTGTAATAATACAAGTTGTTTTGTACTGTACCTTCTTACAAGTGTAATACAGCTCATTTGTGGTATCGCTTGACTTGTGTTTCTCGGTTTCGTTTGAAACTCCGCCGAGTGAGCCGTCGGCAGGGTGGCTGTGCTTTTCCCAAAATGGAAGGTGCTTAATGGCGGTTCGGACGCAACTTGCGCCCTCTCGACGTGCGCTACCCTCGGCATCGGCGGCAGAAAAACATTAACCCCATTTTATTAACTAATTCTACTGGGTATACCGTACCCGTACCATTGTCTGCGACGACGGGCAGCCCACCCGCCTGCGACAACATGACATTGCTATCTGGTAGGGAACCGAGAGTGCACGGGAACTGCGAGATACAGTGGGCTGCGCCGGCGCGCCGGCGGCGCGCGGGGACAACGCAAAGATCAAGGACCATGGGTGTACCAGCAAGCTTGCCGGTAAGCGGGCCTGCCTTGTCCACGCGTGATGCTGGCGTTGTGACGGCGGCCGCGCTCAACGTCAAGGCGAGGGGGTCGCGGACGTCGGATGGCGGTCGGATAGGGCGTTGTGAGCGTTGTATTTATAGCCAAATCCTGTCGACTCCGAGCATTTATCTGGGGACGGGGTCGGGCACAGAAGACGGTAGCAGGTATTTCCCTGTGTGGGCAGCATTTTTGAGCTAGGCGGGAGTGGCGAAGAGCAATAAACACGGCGGGATGGTGGGACGGGATGAAGAGGCGGGTGTGGCTATGGCGACCAAACACTCAGCAGTTGACGGACTTCACCCATCACTTCACGCAGTTCACGTACTTCACGTAGTTCACGGCGAACTTCGTGAACTTTCTGATATACGTATGTTCTCGCATTGGGACATCGCTAAATTTTATCTCCTTAAGTATCCCGCTACCTTGACCTCTCTTGCGAGGCCCACCAGTATTTCTGGTGAAGTGGAATCAACATAAGCATGGCACGACAATGCGCAACACCTGGATCGATTTTAGCACCGTTTTTCCGAAGCTGTGTCTTTCTCTTGACGCGTTTTTGCCACACTGCAGCAGGCACTTGTATTTATATCGGACGTCTTCCTTAATCTCAGGCCAAGTCCATGTCACCCATGCCCACGTCGTCTCAAGAAGCATCAACTGTGGTCTTGCGCGCTCGGGAAATGTTGGAGGCAGAGACTGCCCTTCAACTCGTCAACAGCACCGTGACAAATCTCTCGACCGAGGTAAAACGTCAGGATCTACTGCATCTAGGCCCATGGCTTGAGATTCATCGAGTAGGTTTACTCGTCTCATGCACGTCCTCGACAATAGTAATGTCCTAACCAGAGCTTTGCCTCGTGCGTGTTTCGCACTGTTAGATTGCACAATGGGTGCGTCTGCGTCTGTCTGCGAAGCGCCTAAAGGGACATCATACTTGCAGTCCGTCAAACGAAATTGCTCAGTTGTCGAAACAATGGGCAGAATGGGACGTTTTAACCAGTCTCGCGAACTATCGCGTTGTGGTGCAAACTCTGTTCAAGTATTTGAAGGTGGGATCGGTGCAAGCGTCTGACATTCCTCTCTGAGTTATTTCCTCAGGACTCCAATATACATCGAGCATCGGCAATAGAGGTGTCTAACCGACTATCTCAGGATAGTACCCGTGTCCTCCAGCAGATAAACTCGTTATTGTCGGACCGCGCGACTTACAAACACTTTGTGAGTTGTCGGGGTATGATTGCTCAACAGCTCTTGGATTTGTTGCAGGATGTACGTCACCTTTCGTCCTTCCACTCAGCATCGCACTGTGCTGACCCTCAGGCTTATCAGCTTCTTGATTCATCCCATGAATTGAGGTCTAGGCCGCTTATTTCCAAAGCCCTCTTGAGATTGTCTGGCGAATGCGGACTCCATCCTACCTGTTTTCCTCTTGTCGGATTGGAGAAAGTGGGTCCACAAGTGGCGGGTGGGGGGTTTGGGGACATCTTCAAAGGCTTGGTGGGTGGTCAAAGTGTCGCTGTCAAAAGTATGAGACAGTTCAAGGACGACGACGTGAGGGTCTCGCTGAAGGTTCGTGTGCTAATAACAAGTATATCCTGGTTTTTGGTAACACGTGTTTAATTTCCAGAAACTGGGTCGTGAGGCCGTCATCTGGCGTCAACTCTCGCATCCCAATTTACTCCCATTCTTCGGCCTGTACGTGTTCGACAACAGACCATCTCTCATTTCGCCATGGATGGACAACGGGGACTTGAAGAATTTTCTGAACAATGCTCCTTCTGACATCAATCGTATCGCCTTGGTACGTACCCGCGGTTTCGACATGTTCAATTCGCTTGACCTCGATGCACTAGATTACGGATGTGGCCACGGGCCTTGAGTATCTCCACAGTAATAATGTTGTGCATGGTGACCTCAAGACAGTATGTTGTTTAGATCGCACCTCCGACGAACTTGAATTTACAGAGTTTTTAATTGCAGGTTAATATTCTGGTTACTCCTTCGGGCAGAGCCTGTATCGCAGATTTTGGCCTGGCCTCTATCGTGGACGAACTCTCATTGAAGATGACGTTTTCGAGTCGCAGCGGTCGGGCAGGCACTGTACGATATCAAGCCCCCGAATTGTTAGCGAATGAACGTTCTAGCCACTTCGGCTCGGATGTTTATGCTTTCGCGTGTGTATGTTACGAGGTCCGTCAACATACTGATCGTTTGTTTCTGCTGAATTCAATGTCGCGACAGATCTTGATGGGGAGAGTGCCATTCTATGAAATCCCCAACGAGATGGCGGTCGCTATCAAAGTTACCAATGGGGCTCGCCCTTCAAAACCACAAGTCATCTTCCCAGAGTACCTTTGGCCTCTTGTCGACGATTGCTGGCGCCAGAAAACCGATGAGCGACCCACGATGGCTGTCACTCTCCAACGCCTGAGGCAGCCGATTGGGGAAACAATAAACCAATCTCCACCCGATTGGGACGATTCATACTCCGCCAAATTTCGCCGTTCTATCCAGGAGTGGCCGCTGCTCCCGTCGATTGCCGAAATCGAGCGGAGAATACCATCCAATACGGCGAGCATCGATGATGCTGTCTCGGTCGCCCTTGAGACGGTGGGCGATACCGAGGGTCCCTTCCGTGGTCATACTCAGGCAGATCAGCCTAACGTTACCGCCGTCCGCCACGAAGAACTCACCGGGAATGATCGTGTTGCTGTCATCAAGAACACTGGAAGTTCGCCTTTCGCGGCCGAAGAAAACGCTACCCCCAGTATGCGAACCATCTCCTTCAGATCTTCCAAGCCCTACAGGAGCTGTGGTAGGGACATCTCCAAGTTCGTCTTTCGCGTCCGAAGAAACGTTACCCCGAGCACATACTCCTCCAAGTCCTACAGGAGCTGTGGTAGGATCCCGCCTTCATGCCGTATTGCCGGAAATCCATTCTTGGCTCACGCCCGCATCGCGCGATGCACATCTTTTTCTTTTCCACTTCGATCTCGCCCCCACGGTATTCTCTCCTCTGCGGCGCTTTCGGAACGAGCCGCCACACAAAGTCTCGGACATCACCGAGTTTCGCAAGTCTGCGTTCCGCCCACCGGTGACTGCTTTGCGAATTGTCCATCCCCGCATCGCATTTTGGCCCGTCGATTTAATTTTACCCTTCGGAGTGGGTGGAGACTCATCCCCACCGATAACGATCGGAGATGTACTCCTGGGCATTCACCAAGCGATGCACCAGCCTGTCATGGGCAGAGAATGGGCATTCTTGGATGAAGAAGAAAAAAGTGCTGTAGCCCAGGCATCCATTATCCGGTGCCGTGACGAGGCAATGATTGAGCGTGCGTCGCCACGGGGCGGGCGTTTCACGGGAGATTGCTATAAGAAACGGAGCGCGAGACGACTCGAGGGTCAGTTCTCGTCCGCCTAAGGATAAGTCCTACATGTGCACCAGCCTGAAGCACATAGCGAGGGATTGCGTCCACTACGGGAAGGGTCTCAAACGCATTGACTATCTCCAAGGGAAGACGCTGTTCAAAGGACTTGTGTCGGTGCCGGGGGATCCACCTGGGTGTATGCGCATGGTAACAGTTTGAAAGCGACGATGCATGAAGTTTTGTAGCTTCCGGTTTGTGCTCAGGATCGTTCCTGTTGCATTTATGTGTCTTCTCCCAGACTGGGTGCAGTGTGACTAGGCTGGAAGGTATACTAAGAGTTGAAGGCGGAGGGCCACCAAGGCCAGGTGGTGAAAAGTAAGGTTGCCTCTGGTTGCCTTCAAGCTGTATCGATGCCTTGCTCGTGGGCTCTGATTGCCACGCTTCCGGATGTGGAGACTGCTTTTGGTTCGTGGTGGAATGATACTGAGGGAAATCGCGGGAGAGCTTACTAAGGATGGTTGTACCCGGTAATAATTCTCTGAATCCGTGCATTGTCTTGATGAGCCGCCGGTTTCGGCCACATTGAAATCTGTGATGATTTCACGGCTAGTGTTAATTCTATTCCTCGCGCTATCTGGGTTGTACACAGGCTTGACGTCGAGGAGCATGGGGATTCAAGTAACTCTGAGTACGATGCGAGTTTTGGAGGAGATGTGCCGCTTGCCGCTGGTCGGAGATCGGAGGGGTGATTTGCTCGGCTGCATGTAAGTTGATTCTTTGTAGCACAGAGAGTTCAGGGTATGTTTATTTTGTGACATTTTCTTATGGCCCAACGAGCGCGTTCTCACTGTCGCATGCGCAGGCGGCCCAAGATTACCTCAAACCCGCCTTCGCACTTGGTTCGGTGAGTTCTTTCCCCTGGCTTTGATTTCCTATGCGATTGCCTTCAGTACTAAGTACAATTCTAGCTGCGGACTCTGCGTACGGCGCGCAGCCACTATGGGCTCGAATCGTTGGCAACACTGGACGCGGAGGCCATTGTCATTGAATCTCTGATCTGGACCGATATCCTGAGATATACTCCCGGGGCTTATCCCGGACAGTGTGCTCGGTGTGTCCCCCGCTAGTGGCGAGTCCTGGTGATGTTGTCTTCTGTCCTTCGAACGGTCGGAGAGGGACAGAGTGGGAGGAATCGATTTGGTCGCCAGCGCTCTCCCGCTGGGCCCGGAAGCATCCCGCCAACATTCGCCGCCGCTCATTCCCGAAGAGCACCGAGGTTACGCCCGCACCACTCCCGTTGCGGCTTATTCGACCGCGAACAGATCCCCGAAGATCTCCGCATCAGCCGCTACGAAGCGCGGGTACTCGTCCTGCATCACACACACATACACACATATATTAAAAACCAGAAAACCAAAAGTGCAAACGAACGCACCTGGAGCACGGACGGGCACGCGCGCGCCAGGGCGCGCGAGACGGTTTTGAGCGCGGCTTTCAGCTCCCAAGTCGAGGCGTCTGCATCCGCATCGTCGGGGTCGGGGCTTTCTACGGCGCCGACCCAGCAGCGCGCGAGGGCGTTGAGGATGGTGCCCTTCCAGGCCGGGATGCGTTCGGGGCAGGCGGCGACGAGCGCACCGAGCGCGCGGAGGGAGGAGAGCTGCAGGGGGGCGGAGGTGGGGTTGGGCGGCGCGAGGGGGTGCACGAGTTGCGCGACGAGGACCTGTGTGGACAGGCGCGAGGCGGTGTTCAGAATCCCAATGCGATTGACAGAAGGGTAATAAAAAAATAAAGACCTTCATATACCGCGCACACCCCACGCCGAGCATCTCCAGCACGGGGGGCAGCGCGTCGATGGACGCGACGAGGGCGGGCAGCCTGTCGCCGCTGGCGTACGGCCACACGCTCCCGACGATGCCGTCCCCGAGCAGGGCGCAGAGCTGGTCGAAGCGCGCGGCGGACCCCGCGGGGGTGGTCAGGCGGATGAGGGTGAGGGACGTGGAGACCGCGAGGGGCAGGAGGCGCGGGGTCTCGGGGCTCTGGAGTTGGGTGAGGGAGCGGTTGAGGGACTAGAACAAGAAAAAAACAAAGGTCAGCGAGGCGACGGAGGGAGAGAAACGGAGTGTGCGTACAGCCATCAGGAGGGAGTCGAGCCCGGTGCGCTTGAGGACGGAGGGCGGGACGCGTTCGAGCATGGTTGAGGTGATTGTGACGCCCATGAGTTTGTAGCGGGCTTCGTAGTCGTCCAGGAGCGCCATGAGTGGGGGAACGACCAGGTGCCAGAGCTCTTCGTATGCTTCACTCTATTTATTTATTTGGAGTCAGCGAGCAGGAGAGATGGGAGGAGAATATTACCTGGATGTTTCGGACACACCATAGTACGATGTTGGCCGCGCCGGGATGGTCCTTCCACGTCTGCGTGTCGTAGAAGTCTTGGGACGCAGCTGGGCCGCCAGCGGGGCGCGCCAGCTTGCGGCCGGTCGCGAGGTTGATGGACGGATGGGGGTTGGATCGGAATATGGGTTTGACGTTGTTCTGTAGCACTTGGACCACAAGAGGCAACGGGGGCTCGGAATATTCGTATAAGATTTCTGGGAGGGAGTTAGAGGGAGTTCCAACCAGTAGAAAATAAAATGGAAGATAATGAACGTACCCTGCGCGAGGCCCCGCGAGTCCGGGAGGACCCAAGCATCGTCGCCCTCGAACACCGCTGTCGCGGCCACAATATCTGCCTGGTGCTTCAGCGTCAAAGCAGCGCGTTCTTGTTGGACGCGTGTCTGGAGTTCCCTGAGTGTCCGGAGCGCGTCCTCTTTCCAGTGGTCGAGGCGCGCAATTATATCGGGTTCCGCAATCTCGCGATACCGATTAAATTCAGCCGGAACCCGAAGCGAGGCAAGCACAGAATCGAAGGACATTCCAGGCAAGTTCAGTACTCTGAAATTTCGTTTCAAGATATCGCCTCAGGAAAGTCTATTTTTTGCAGACGTTGAGTTGAACAAGAAAGTTGAACGGAAAAAGCCGGCACCAAACAAAACACCCTCCACCTTTGCCCGACCACCTTCTGCTCGACCGCAGAATGGCCTCTAAAGCTGCCGTCGCCGCGGTCGTCAGTCTCCCCATATTTTAGTCCCAGCGTCGCCACTGACATCCCGCTCCCGCAGGACTTCACCCGCATATACACAACACTCGGCCTCGGAAAAGGTCGGTACCCTCCCGGGGTCCCGCATCGCTCGCTCACCCGCCCGCAGAAACCGTCGCCGCCCTGCAGGCCTTCCGCAAGCGCCACTCCGAGGCGCAGCGCCTCGCGCAGCAGTACGCCGCCGAGCCGACGACCGTCGACCTCGCGCACTACCGCGCCGTGCTGCGCAACCAGAGCGTCGTCGACGAGGCGGAGAAGCTGCTCACGGGCTTCAAGCCCGTCACGTACGACGTGAACGCGCACGTCAAGGCGATCGAGGCGTTTGAGGCCAAGGCGGTGCGTTGCGCTGGGGTGCGCGAATTGACTGACTGACTGACTGGATGGCTCGCGTGTGCAGGTGGCCTCGGCGCAGGAGATGGAGGAGAAAATCGATGTTGAGATCAAGCAGCTCCAGGCGACGCTCGCGAACATCGAGGAGGCCCGTCCGTTCGAGGACCTGACTGTACGCCCCCATCTTTCTATTTGCATTCCGTTCACCTCGCTCATTATTTCTCAGGTTTACGACGTCGGCGACGCACACCCGCGTCTCGTCCAGGTCATGGAGACGATGATGAAGAAGGGCAAATTCACCGTTCCTGGTCAGCCGCTTTTCCTCGACCGTTATCATGCTGCGTCTCACACCGCCGCTGAACAGGTTACACCGAGAAATTCGGAGACCTCAACGTCCTCTAGTTATTGCACATGTCGTCGCATAGAAATAACAGGCGTTGCAATGAACTCAAAGACACATTTTCGCAATGGGTGCGCACTGAAGGAAATTTTGCCGACTCTCTAATCTCCGCACGACCCAATAAATATGCGTTCCTCGCACTGAAGGAAATGTCGCCGACTCTCTAATCTCCGCACGAGCCAATAAATATGCGCTCCTCGACTCGACAAGATGCCCCCCATCTGATAATTATTTCTACTCTCCTTACAACTCCTCCCGCCCGTTCCCGTTCCCGTTCCCATTCGCATCCAACGGCAAACACAGCGCAGGCGACGTCCCCGTGAACTGGTACTCGCACTTTTCCAGCTCCGCGACGGTGTGGATGGCGTTTTCGGTGCCGCATTTGAGGACGAGCTGCAAGGTTGGGTAAAATCAATACATATAAGAGAAAAGGAGGGGAGGAGGGCACGCACAGCGACACTCCGCTGGGGCCCGTTCCAGCACTGCGTGCCCCCTTTGTAGATCTGCTTCTCGTAGTACGCGGGCTCGCCCGGCTTGACGTCCGGCGAGGGGTTCCAGGAGGAGAATTTGCTGGAAAGGTATACAAACACACGCAGTCAGCCTCGGTTGAACTCCTTACACCCCGGAAAAAAAGACGAAGCCAAGCGCACTCACCCAAGGTTGAACGTCGTCCCGCCCTTATTCGGCTTCTGCTTCGCCTCCTCAAACATGCACACCTCGTACGTGTACTCGCCCGTGTCGAGCGCCAGACAGCTCCCGTCGAGCTTCTTCCACTCGCCGTCCGCGCCGAAGCCCTGCACGTTGAAGATCTCGTCCAGGTCCTCCTCGGCCGTCGTCTTGTCCTTCTTGACGCGGTTGAGCGCGGCCTCGGCGTCGTTGAAGGCTTGGCGCGCTTTGGAGGAGTCTGTGTGGTGTGTGTGGTGGTCAGAGACGAGAGGGGGGAGACGAAAGGGACGGGCTGGCCTGTGGACTTCTCGGCGTCCGAGCCGGCGATGCCGACGACCTCCAGCCACGAGAGGAGGGTTTCGCGCAGGCCCTCGTATTGCGGGATGAAGGAGTCCGGGAGGTAGGAGCGCACGTTGAATACTACACACCGATTCGTCAGTTCAATAAGGGCGAAATGGGAGGGGAGATACGCACGCGAGCTGGGCGGCGGGGTCTGGACGTGGTCGTCGTGCGCCAGGAGCAGCGACACGTAGTCGGTGTTGAGCAGGTCGTCGAGGCCCGTCGAGAGGTCCTCCGCGGTCCACTCCTCGTCGTCGTCCTCGTCGTCTTCCTTCTTCTCTTCTACTGCTTCCTCCGCCTTCTTCGCTACCTCGCCTGCGTCGGCGGCCTGCGCGTCCTCCTCCACGCCGATGTGCGGCAGGCCCGCGAGGAACTCCCACCCGCGCACGGCCTCGAGGACGGCCATGTCCTGGTAGTTCGGGTTGTAGCCCTTGCGCAGCGCGTCGAGGATGTCGCCGAGCTGCTGTTCGCGCTCCAGGTGTTTCTTGTGTTCACGCTGGAGGGCCTTGAGGGCGGAGGCGTGGGTCGTGAGGGAGAGGTAGAGTGCTGCGTGGATGTGAGATTGTGAGGGTCAAAAATTGTGGAATAGCTCACGAGATTGTTGCTTGTGTTCGAGGGCGGCGGCGGAGAGCGACTCGGTGCGGTCTGCGATATCTGCGGGGGTTGGGTTGGTCAGAATTAGGTTGGGATGCGCGAGTGGGCCGAACCTCGTAGACGGGCAACCTCGATTTCGCGGACTGCGATTTCCGCAGTGGTGGACTCTACCAGGGCTTCTAGCCGTTTCTTCTCTTTGTGCGCAAAGGCTATATATGAGGAACGAATTTTGGCACCCTGAGAACGAACGAACGAAAATATAAGAACGTGTCGACGAGAAATATAATGCACCCACCGTCTTCTGGATCTTCCGCTCCGCATCCCGCTTCTTTCTATACTCTTCTCCGATTTCTTTGCACGCGTTCTTGCAAACGCCAGGTCGCTCGTCGGACCCGTCGCAGCATTCCGGTTCTGCATCCAGCGTCAGGTCAGCGGTCCCGCGCCGAGGGTGTACGCCAGAGGAACCCACCGCAGAGCCCGTCGTTTACCCTGGAGCTCGGAATGGTCGCACCGATGTGGCCGGCGTTTTGGCAGTAGAAAGTGCTGTTCGGGCACGCGCTGGTGCCTTTGGGATGAACATCGAGTCAGGGAGGCAGCGGCGAGTCACACGTTAATTATGAGTCGGACCTGGCTCGTCGCTGCCGTCGGGACAGTCACAGGCGTCGTCGTTGACAAAGTCCCAGGGGATTTCTTTGGAGCCGTCCAAGCACTTCCACGCGCCGGATTTTGGGGGGGAATATCTGGAGAGCAGGGCGGGGGCGACGCCGAGGGTCTTGTCGAGGCTGGCTAGGGCGGGCAGAGGCAGCGCCAGGAGCCAGAGCAGCATTGTGCTTAAAGTGTATTGGGACGTGGAATGCGCACTGCCACAGAGGCGCGTTCACGTGCCCGCTTGTCGGTTCCCTATTTAGGCGGCCAGAGGGTTTGTTGATTCCAACCGCCTCTTGTCTTCTACCACCACATCCTCAAGACTTCTCAATGGCCCGCACCAAGCAAACCGCTCGCAAGGTACTTCTCTCGCCATCTCTATTCCTTCTATTGCTCACTTCTCTAGTCCACCGGAGGCAAGGCCCCGCGTAAACAGGTCCGTCGTCGTCGTTGTCGTCGGGACCATCTCACTGACTCGTTTCCTCCAGCTCGCCGCAAAGTCCGCAGCACGCAAACAGCCCTCCAACGCAGCCGGCGGTGTCAAGAAGCCCCATCGTTTCCGCCCCGGCACCGTCGCCCTCCGCGAGATTCGTCGCTACCAAAAGTCCACCGAGCTCCTCATCCGCAAGCTCCCCTTCCAGCGTCTCGTCCGTGAAATCGCCCAGGATTTCAAGGTGCGTGTCCCCAACTTTTCTTCTTTCCATTCTGACTGTCTCGCAGACCGACCTCCGCTTCCAGTCGTCAGCCGTCATGGCGCTGCAAGAGGCTGCTGAGGCATACCTTGTCTCCCTCTTCGAGGTGTGTATCGCGTGTATTCTCGCCCATGCCACCCGCTCACTGTTCGTCTCAGGACACCAATCTCGCCGCCATCCACGCCAAGCGTGTGACCATCCAGCCCAAGGATCTCGCTCTCGCGCGTCGTCTGCGTGGCGAACGCTCGTAGGCGCTGTACACGACTGCTACATTATTCGCACACCATCATCTGTATGCCCTATACACCCTAGCATTATCTCTTTGTATGTTTCTTGATCTATGCATAATGCATTGTGTCCCCACGTATCCTCGCTTGAGACGATTCAACAAAGTAAACCAACAGTCCCGATTTGGAACACGCGACGCGTCGCGTGGGAAAGCCCTATGTGTCAAGGAAGATTGACCATCTGATCTTGCCTCGTATGGCCGACCGAAGTAATCTGCCTTTCTGCTTGCCCCATGCACGCCATACGGTCTTGCTTGTCTCGTTGCTGGCCCTTCAAATCGCATGCAGCTCGATATGAAGCTATAGCACAATGGGATCTCGACTCTACTGGACCTGCGCGAATGACTGACGAGGAGCTTGTAATATTCGAGGACGGAACTCAGATTACCATGACCCTTCTTGAAACTGGAATTCGTGTCTCGACCAGCCAAAGACGTAGGCCTTTCCTGGAGACTTTAACGACTGACTGACCAGCTGCATCGGCAGCGTCCGGACCACTCTCTGGTGTCGTCTTGTCCATTGTTTTCGAGTGAGTTCCGCTGACGAGACATCAAGTCGAAATCGTCCCGTTCCTACACGTCCTATTCGCAGGGGTGTCGTTCACCCCAGCCGGACGCAGTGTGCTGGAATTTTCGTACCTTTCCGCCGCGGCGAAGACGTTCCAGCTGCGGCGGGTCTCGGGCGACGTGTCGGCCGTGCAGGGCGCCGCGATGCTCAAATGGGTGTCTGATATCCAGGCGAAGGCGTACAAGGGTGTGTATCCATGGGTATCATATTATTATGTGCATCATTGACCGGGCCGTTGCCAGATATTACCCCCCGGCGCCGCTTCCTCGTGGTCATCAACCCGCATGGCGGGCAGGGCAAGGCGAAGACGCTGTGGCACGAGACCGTCGAGCCCATATTCGCCGCCGCGGGGTGTGTCGTCCACGTGCAGTGTGCGCAGCAGTTCCTTCCTTCCGTCCGTCTGATTCTCATTCTCGCTGAAACGACAGACACCGGCCCCGTCGCCTCCCCGACCAACGCCGCGAACATCGCGCGCAACGTCGACCTCGGCGCGTACGACGCGGTCGTCCCCGTCTCGGGCGACGGGATCGTGAACGAGCTGATCAACGGGCTCACGAGCCGCCCCGACGCGCTGTCCGCGCTGCGCATACCCATCGCGCCGATCCCGGCGGGGAGCGGGAACGCGTTGTCCGTGAATATCATGGGCCCGGATAAGGTGCTGGACGTGGCGTATGCCGCGCTGAATGCTATTAAAGGTGTGTATTTACTTTTTTTTGCGTTGGACTTGTGAAGTGAGTTTATTTAATGGTGGGTTACAGGGCAGCCGATGCCGTTGGATGTATGCTCTGTGACGCAGGGGGATACACGGATATACAGCTTCCTCTCGCAGGCATTTGGACTCATGGCCGACCTCGATATGGGGACTGAATGGATCCGGTTAGCCTTTCATTCCCGTGCGTTTGGACAACGGTAATAACTGGAGCGCACACAGCTGGGTCGGCGGCATCCGCTTCGTGCTCGGCTTCCTCTACGGCGCGCTCACCGGCCGGCGCTACGACGTCGAAATCACGCTCAAGGTCGTCGAGAGCGACAAGCGGCGCATGGTCGCGGACTACAACACGCACCAGCGCTCGCTCGCGCCGGGCGCCGAGGGCAAGGCGATCACGCGCGGCACGGACGTGCGCATGCCGCCGCTCGCGTTCGGGCGGCCCGACGCGGCGCTCCCGCTGGGCGTGGTGCACACGCGGCTGGAGGCGCCGCTGGAGCCCGGGTGGCACACGTTCCGCACGCCGGTGCAGTTCATCGTCGCGGGGAAGCTGCCGTGGCTGTCGCGCGACAGCATGATGATCCCGCTGGCGAAGAACGACGGGCTCATCGATGTGGTGATGGTGCCCCCGCGGTCGGCGCTTGCGAGCATCAAGGTGGGTTGGTTTCTGCGTTCGATGTTGGCGGCTGCTGATGCGGGCACAGAGCGTCGACGGCCAGGAGGAGGGCAAATTTATCAGGGAGCGGGACTGCTATTACTACAAAGTCGAGGCGTATCGGTGCACGCCGTTAGAACGCTCCGGATACATCAGCATCGACGGTGCGTCCGTCCCCTTTTTCACGCTGTGACTTCGCTGACGCGCGTCACAGGCGAGAGCATACCGTACAAACCGTTCCAGGTGGAGAACCACGCACGGCTGGCGCGGATAATGAGCATGGACACGCGGTGGAAGGGGCTAGACCGGGTTGTACTTGAATGAACGTATAGAGGAATTCAATGGACTTTAACGGCACCCGTCCGTATGCCGACCGCCTCAAGGGATTCCTGGAGCGAAAACAAACGTAGGTCTGAACGCCGCCTGGGCTGATTCGGTCTTGTTTCTGCTCGGGCTTGGTATGTCGCCGTCAATTCTTTTTAAATGGCCTCGTACGGGGCTCTTCTCCCTTTCAACGCCATATGTTGGGCTCAGAAGAGGCGAGAAGTAAGGATATTTGGCTTCCATGGTGCACGTATTATCCAACTAGACAGATGCTCACTGGAAAGCTGCGGTTATCTTGAGCTGATGGAGGAACGTACGGCGTCTGTGGAGACCCACGACCAACAGTATGTTGAGACATTCAATATGTGCGAAAACTAGATTCTCATGTTGTCTACACGCATTTATACCAGCACAAAAGTATTGATTGATACATTTTACTTTGAAGCCTCGTCCATTTCCTGTCTCCATCGCTTCTGGATCTCGATTGACTCCCTGAATATCTTGTACTTTGCCTCCAAGAGCTTTTTCTCCTTGGGCGACGCCGCAGGAGGCACGAGCGTCCCCGGCGGCGTCATCTCGACCATAATCCGCCAAAGCAGCGCATCCTGCTCCGTCTCCCCCATCCCCCGCTCCTGCCCCGCCTGCGCCTCCGCCGCAAACCGCCCCAGCACCGCCGCGCCCCGCACCACCGCGCCCGCGTGCTCAAACGGGAGCACCACCGGCACGCCGCACGCGTCCGCGAACAGCTGCATCAGCACGCGGTTCGTCGCCTGCCCGCCGCTCATGTACACCGCGCGCACGGCGTGCCCCGCGGCGTTGAGCGTGTCGAGGATGTGCCGCGTCTGCAGCGCGATGGCCTCGAGCGCGAGGTGGTATTTGCGCGCGAGGTCGGGGAGCGTGCTGTCGAGGGTGAGGCCGGTGAGGGCGCCGCGCATGCGCGGGTCGGCGATGGGGGAGCGGTTCCCTGTGGGATTGATTCTGTTTAGTCGGAGGGAGGGAGGGAGGAAGAGGGACGAACCGTGGAAGTCGGGGTACATGTGCACGTCTTTCAGCAGCTCGGTGAGAGTTGCGGCGCCCTCCTCGGCGCGCAGCTTCTCCAGGAGGTCCCCGAGCACTTTATCGAGGCTGAGCCGCATCGACTTGAAGGATGGAGAGTTTACTCACCGACGAAGATATTTTTACCCTGCGCTTTTGCGCGCTCTTGGAGTTCGGGGTACGCGGGGTGGGTGGTGAGGATGAAATCGATGAGCTGATACGGGCGAGTGGATAGTAGGTCGGAAGTGGATGGGAAAAACCTACCTGGCCCGTCGAGGACTGCCCGCCTTCGTTCATCCACCAGCCGCGGAAGACTGGGTCCTGTGAGAAATAAGAATTTTATAAGACACCCTAGAAGATGCGGGCACCTTATACGGCCCCCAGACTCCGTTGACGAAAACGCCTTTCGGGCTCTGCGCTGATTTGAATTGAGCTGCAGAGAACAACGACAACAGACGAACCTGCACGAGATGGCAGGTGCTCGTGCCCGCGACGGCCGCCAGCCGATGGCGCGACTCCTCCAACGACGGCACCACATCCGACAACGTCCCCTCCTCCGTATACCTCGCCGCCACCGTCCCCAGCCACCCCGCATACGCGTCGATGATCCCGCTCCCCACCGGCGTCCCCTCCACCAGCCCCCATTCCTCCGCGGTCTTCTTACTCAGTCCGTTGCCCACAGGCTGCCCCGCGGTGAGCACCCGCCCCTGCGCCGCGCGCCCCGCGCCGATGGGGCGGTACCCGCTCTCCACGAGGTCGCCGAGCCCGATCTGCGCAAAGAAGTCGTCCTGCCAGCCCGAGTCGGGGACGTACGAGCACTTGCAGGTGACGGAGCAGCAGGAGCGCGTGCCGTCGCCCGTGGCGCGGTACGTGAGGAAGTCGGGGAGGTCGAAGAACTGGCACTGCGCGAAGCGCGCGGGGGGCATGTGGTGTTTCAGCCAGAGGATTTTGGGGATCTCCATCTCGAGCTGGGAGAGCGGGGTTTATTATTTCGTTTATTTGATAAGAGGGGACTTGCGCTCATGGTGCCGCCGACGTAGTCGAGCACGACGGAGCCGGTGTTGTTGATGAGGTCGGCTTCTTTCTCCGCGCGGTGGTCCGCCCAGAGGATGATGTTGCGCTCGCCCGGCGCGCCGAGGTCGGTGCCTTTGGTGACCTGGAGCGGCGCGCCGTCGAGATCAGATACCGCGAGCGAGCACGTCGCGTCGAAAACCGATGCCTTTGACCGCGGCAGGCGCGATCTGAGACGTCGAAAGGCATGTCTTGATGGCGGAGGAGATGCTGGCCCAGATGTTGCTCGTAGATTGCTCGAAGATGCGGTGATCGTCGGGATCGCGCCAAGTTTTGGTATCGACGGTGGAGGACGCGACGACGTTCCCGTCTGCGGAGACTAGAGAAGCACGCGCGGAGCCAGTCCCGACGTCGATGCCCAGATAGTAGCTTTCAGACATGGTGGACGATAGACGAGAGATGGTCTTGAAGATCGACTTAGGAGCGCCACGGCAACTCGGGCCGGTTTGAACCGGGACAATTGCCAGTTAGAGCCTGTTAGAGGAAATTGTGGGCGCGGCCGCGTAGCAGATTCCTGAGGCCTGAGGCAAGATCTACTGCTCTGGCAGACTCAAGTTCTATGACTCTGACGAAGACTGCGCGTTAGGCCGAAGCAAGAATTACAGTGTGCACCACGCTACTCCGAAGCTTTTCAAAATTGACTTGAGAGCTCGGGCCAGAGGCCAACGAATCTGAGAACGGTCGGAGAATAGGCAATCCTTTGCGTTGTCAACTACGCCCTGACTCTCAGCAGACAATGCGTTGGCCGTAATCATGGAGTTTTAGTGTGCAGTGGATACATGAAGCCTAGTAACGAGCATAAATCGATGTCTAATCTGATGCTGTTGTTACTCGTGCTGTAGAGTAGCTATTAGCGCCAGGGTGAGAAGGGAAAAGACAGGACACTGACTGTAAACCAATTGAGACGAGTGGTGGACGATGCGCTTTATCTGGCCGTCCTTCTCGAGGTGGCGGATAGCAACACGGGCGAGCGAGCCGTTTACTTTGAGACGCTCGATGAGGATGCTCTGGGAGATGAAGCGGAAGGTCGGGACTTCCTTCATGATGCGGTCGAAGGTGGCCTTGTCGAGGGTGACGGCGTGCTGGGCCTTGTCCTTGACCTTTCCCTTGGACCACTTCTTTTTCTTTGCGGCCTTGCCGCCGCCACTCGACGTGGGTTTTGCTGCTGCTTTGGCCTGCGGAAATAAAAAAAAGTCAGTAAACGACATCCACCGAATAATCCGCCAATCCAGCCCAGTTCTCCGCGAGTGCTGCCCGGAAGTGCACCAGCGCCGCAAGAGGAGTCCGGGCATCGACTGGCGGCATTGGAGACGATGAAAATACTGACCATCGGTGTGGCTGGTGGTGGTCTTGAAGCTGCCTTTGCTGCTTCGGATCGGATGCCTTGCTGCCGCTGATGGATGACCTAATCACTCTCACGCACAGCCACGCACTCGGTCACGCTTTGTTTAACGGAGACCAAAACACACCCAACGTCACGCGTCTGTATATAAGAGTTTGTCTCGACGCGTTGTCTCTTCATCCGCAACCACCACCATCTCACTTCTCCTCGCCACTCAACTCACAAATGGCCCGCACCAAGCAAACCGCCCGCAAGGTATGCCATCCTCGTCTCATCCTCCTCTCCTCCGACGCGTCCACAGTCCACCGGAGGCAAGGCTCCTCGTAAGCAGCTCGCCGCCAAGACCGGCGCGCGCAAGCAGCCCTCCAACGCAGCCGGCGGTGTCAAGAAGCCCCATCGTTTCCGCCCCGGAACCGTCGCCCTCCGCGAGATTCGCCGCTACCAAAAGTCCACCGAGCTCCTCATCCGCAAGCTCCCCTTCCAGCGTCTCGTCCGCGAAATCGCCCAGGATTTCAAGGTCCGTGCCACCCACTCTCTTCGGCTGCTCGTTACTGACCATTGTACAGACCGATCTGCGCTTCCAGTCCTCGGCCGTCATGGCGCTGCAGGAGGCTGCCGAGGCGTACCTCGTCTCGCTCTTCGAGGTGTGTTGCCACCTCTCTCCTCTGACCCTCGCTGACCCTGTCGCGCAGGACACCAATCTCGCTGCCATCCACGCCAAGCGCGTCACCATCCAGCCCAAGGACCTCGCCCTTGCACGCCGGCTCCGCGGCGAGCGCTCGTAAATGCATTCACCCACCCTCTACTCCACCCTCATCATACCTCACAAACACATCTTGCCCGTAAACGACCTTCCTCATCGCATATTTCTGTACACATTATTCTCTGTAACACACTATAGCTACTATGTCGTCGCGTATAAGTATGGGCATTATGATATTATGGCATTATATCTGCATTTTCTGTGCAAGGCGAGCAACACGTCGCGTCTTTGAATCAACAGCGCGCCTTTGGCATCAACAATCAACGCGTTTGTTTTACACGGTTTCGTTTGTGAGACGCGTCGTGCCAAGCGCTTGTTTCTTCTCACCTCATTGCTGGTTTCTTCAACCTGCATGCTGTCCATGAAATTCCCAAGTCGACCACCGTTTGCAGCTTGGACATTCAATCTCCTCAACTCTTGACGCCGATAGATGCAAATTTTCTACCCCCAAGTTCCTTTGAGCGCCGTTGGTTTCGACGAATTGACTCGGACTTCAAGGCTTGGGCTGAGCGGCTTGCAAGCCTCACGTGCTGCCTTCAACGCGTCGTCTTTCTCAATTTCAATAAGGCCAGTAGGGCCGACAAGCGGCAGAGCCCGCTACCCGGAAAAATACAGGCCTTTTGAACTACAGTTAATCAATTCAGAACCAGTAGTACAGGCGGCCCAACACTCGCTCGGTCGGCGCTGGCGCACCGACCAGCTCGTATTGGGCCACAAAAAAAAAAGCACCTAACATGTCGGGTATCTTTCATTCAGTATATCAGTGGCCTAATTAGGCCCGGGAGACAGTACTGAGCGACATTTAGAAACCTCTTGATCGAGAACCAACACTGGTAGTAACAGTCCAACTTTGAATCCATGTTCAGCATCGAACCTGCATGTCCAGCTCGAAATCTGGGAGAACTGATCAAACCCTGCTGCAAAAGTTCGTTATAACAAAAGAGACAGAGATCATATACTGGACATGAATCAATCTCCCAGGGACCGTTTGAACTTGAAGCGAGTTGTGTTCCCCTCTTGAATAAGCAGGATTACGAGCTCCTGAACGGCAACCTTCGGCAAGCAGAACGGCTTTGCAGTAGCCGAAGTAATTTGGCGGGGAGAAGATGTGCTTACGCGAAACCTGCTGACAAAAATGTGATGCACACCCAGAAGGATTTTGATCGCGACGTATATAAGAACCCGTACCTAAAGGTAGCGGGAATTGAATCTGAAATCCACCCGCGCGCGCTGATCTTGTCTTCCACCACCATTGTATATCATGGCTGTGTTAATGGGGGCTCCAGTTTCTCAAGAATGGGCAGCGCATTTGATCCAGCCACCAAAGGACAGAGTCCGGTGCGCAATGTCTATCCCAGACCAACCCTCTATCTAAGTAACCCACCCAGCCCCGAACCAAAAGACACGGAAGCACCCCCTCCCATCCCCAACAAACTGCTCGGCCGCGAATGCCTCTACGGCTTTGTCGTGACGGCGGAGCTCATGGAGACGTATCGCGCCGTTCACCATCCAGACCCGTTCCCTAATCATCACCTTTGTTTTGCATGGAACTGCGCGGCGGTCCAGAACGTCGCGGGGAGTCTGGGGCTCAAAGTGTTTATCGACCATCTTGACACGCATGATGTAGCCTGGTTCTCGTATACAAAAGGAGGGATAGTCAAGGGCAGACGGGTTCCGACCGCACCGCGACTTGAGCAGTTTGCGAGACAATTGGGCCTTGCGGAGCAGGCGCAATGGCTCGATGCGGGGCTCGCCGTCCAGGTATGTGTCGATATCCATATCCACCCCGTCGTTACTCGAGTCTCACGCGCTGCTGTTAGGATTATTACTAGACTTTGTTTTCTCTCCGCGGCGCATTTGTACAGTATATCCCTTGCGGTTTCTAAATTTAGTTCACGTCCGCGCACCTGAAATGAACAGCAGCGGTGAGAATCTGAATCTGAATCCACGGCGCCGGCGTCATCCTGTGTGATAGGATCCACCGCATGATGAAGCACCTCCAAGACCAAGACCACACCTCTCCCTTGCATCCCGCAGCTATGACATACGCCCCACCCACCCACCCACCCCAGGGCAAGCAGCCCCCGCTCCCCTGTGAACACCATGGCACCCTTTTTTTCATCCATCGTGCACGTATCGCTCGTCGCGTGCTACATCGGGATGAGCAGCGTCTCGACTGCGGAGCTCTGGGCGTCCTGTCTTTGTTCTGCATCGTGAGATGTGGGGAGGGCATGCCACCGTCACCCCGGGAACTGACCCCGTCCCTGTACACAACGCCGGAGTACTTGTGAGCGGCCACAGAGGCCAAAAGTTGGCTTCATAGACGGCCCGGCGATTTGTGGGTTCGGTGCAAACTTGGACGCAAAGTCGAGCGTCTCCGTGACGGTCTTCCTCCAGAACAAGCGCTTGAACGACTCCTCCGAGAGAGGCGAGGCTGCGTGGATCGTTGCCCTACCATTGCGGGGAAAGGCAGGGGTAACTCGGTCTTCCTCCAGACCAAACGCTTGAACGACTCCTCCAAGAGAGGCGAGGCTGCGTGGATCGTTGCCCAACTGCTCTGCGGTACCATTGCGGGGAAAGGCAGGGGTAACTCCGTCTCTCGTCGCACGATGAAGAAGTTGTAGAAATCAGCTCTCTCGTCGACAGCAGGGACCCGATGGGACTGCAAGGCTCCGGTCACGATAGGATCCTTCATCAGCACCGCTAAGGCGTCCTGCTGAGTTTGCGCGGTTAGGTCGAGGCCGAGCTCGCGATAATGGAGGTTGAAGGCTCTCCTCGCCACCGAACCGGTCCACTGGGCGACCTCCAAAGGTGATGGAGCAGTAGAGGCTCTGAAGTCGGCGACTGTGTCAGCACTACACCACCAGGAGGTGGAGAGTGCGCACTGAGGGATGCATCAAGCTCATTGCATGCCTATCCCGCACGTTGATCAGCGGGACATGGGAGGCAAGGGGCTCAGTTTAAGCTCGCGTTCCTTGCCTCAACTCATCATCCAGCCATGGGTTCAGGATCCAAACGATGGAATTTTCGCGTTGCTTGCTCCACTCCTTGAAGCGACCATCGAGCGGTGACGTTGCCGGGACGATGCGCACGGGGAGAGAGACTATTGGAAGAGTGCTAAGCTCGTTGTTCGAGTCGGCCAGAGTGAGCAGGCCTTTGTGTTTATGGGCCAGGGTTCTGACGCGGTCGTACCGATGAGTCGATCCCCTCGAAGCAGACGTGAAACAGACGTGAGAAGAGAAGCGCGACGCGTTCGTGTTGTTTGCTCATGTTGTGTACCATAACTGATATGTAAGCCGGCGATCAAACCCGTAACATCAGTTGATACGCGATGCTCTCCCATTTCGAGTTTCTGCTGGGAACAGCTTCAGCACCTGTTAATGACGCGCACGTCGTTGACGAATGGGCTAGGTACAGGCTAGCTGTGTGCGTTGAATGACTCCTAATCTTGCGTCTCTCAGTTTCGGTCAAGGCACTCGAGGTCCTCATATTATCTAAATCCTCCAAGCTTGATCTAAACCGGTGTTGTTAGAGAGCGAAACATTCTCTGAAGATGAAGGTAGGATGCTGTTCTCGACGCATACCGATCCGGATCGTTGGATGAACGACTGCAAACAGTTCAATCGATGTCCGGGCCTTCCCATCCTGCTTGTGTGTGCCAAGTGCCTGTAGAAAACCAGCTGCCTCTTATAACCACATGTAGTATCGGGCCTGTCGGCGGCAGATGCTCCCAGGCGTATGGAAGAAACTTTGCGGAAGAATGCTGCCCGTGCTCTCTTTTCCGGCACTGCTGTAAGATGGCCGCAATGATTCCTTGAAAATGCTGAACCTTCCGCCCCAGGAGGCGGCGCCCGAGATCCTCCCTCACGTGTACAGCTCTACACCAATGGCTCGAGGGGACGTTCTTTCTCAGTTCGGAAATAAACATATGCTGCCCTTGGGAACCGTCCGTAAGACGTACGAGGTAATTGAGAATCGGGAATTGAAAACCTGTCCTCAACATGTCTACAGAACTTCGAAGAAGTCATAATACCCCCTGCAATACACGTGCCTCCACGAGCAACTGAACGCCTCATTTCTGTGTCAGAACTAGATCCTCTTGCTCGAGGCTCATTTCCCGTAGGACCGCAGCGAAGTGCATTGATCCTTGCTCACAATCATCCCGTAGGGTTACCAATCCCTCAATCGGATCCAGTCAATTGCACGTTTCTTGAACATTCAGCTCCAGTTTGCGTTTAAGACTATCCTACAGGTGTACCCAACGGCCTATGGATCCAACGAAAACATGCTTATCTGTGGTCAGTACAACCTGCCCTTATTACCATAGTTTATTTACGGGTTGAAACAGCTCCCATTGGTTCTGTAAGTCCCATTACCGCCATTGAACTAACCCCCCTAGACCTCATTTTGAACCCCAGGGTAAAACTGATGTCGCCATGTTGGCCATCTTGCGTGTACTGGATCAACATAGGCATCCCAGCTCTGGGGATGCTACTATAGCCTCCACCATCAACAAATCATCTTTCAAAATAATCTACGTGTAAGTGACTTTGCCTTTTGCTTGGGATTGCTGAACGATACTCCGCATTCTAGAGCGCCTATGGAGGACTTGGCTTCAGAAATCGCTCAGAAATTTAGTAAATGTTTGCAATGGCTTTCCATACAAGTTAGGGAACTCACAGGCTAGTGTGATTTCTTCAGAGTCGAGACATATCTCTGAATGATTTTGCAGATGACATGCAGCTGACGGAGCCGGAAATCGCTCAAACACAAGTCATCGTCACTACTCCCGAAAAGTGGGACCTCGTGACGAGGAAACCGACCGGGGAAGGCGAGCTGGCATCGGTTCGCTTTCATGTCACACGAGCGCCGGCAGACTAACAATTCACACAGAGCCTAAAACTACTCATCATCGATGAGGTTCATCTTTTAAATGAAAAGCGTGGTGCCGTGATTGAAACCATTGTTGCGCGAACCCTGCGACAGGCTCGTCTTAACTTCCGGCATATCAGCTCATCGACTAATGTGCCGCTGCAGATAGAATCCAGCCAATCCGCTATTCGTATTGTTGGCCTGAGTGCAGCATTGCCGAATTATATGGATGTCGCGGAGTTTCTCAGGTAGTCTCTCCTACTCTTCTGTATTTCAATGACACTGAACTGCGTTTAGTGTCTCTCGCTATAAAGGGCTGTTTTATTTCGACTCGTCTTTTCGCCTGGTTCCTTTGGAACAACATTTCATCGGAATCAAGGGAAAGGCTGGAAGCCCGCAATCAAGGAAGAATCTCGACCGTGTGGCCTTTCAGAAGGTTTCCGAGCTCGTAGCACAAGGTCATCAGGTCATGGTGTTTGTTCACGCACAGAAGGAGACAGTCAAGACGGCTCTAGCGCTACAGGAATCGTCGGTGCTTGAAGGAAATGCAGACGATTTCAGCTGTGAGGATCATCCACAGTGGAGCATGTTTCGCCAAAATATTGGGGAGTCTCAAAATAAAGAGATGAAGCAGCTCTTCGATGGCGGGTTCGGTATCCACCACGCTGGCATGCTGCGCTCGGATAGGAATATGATGAAAAGAATGTTCGAGGCGCGAGCGATCAAGGTAACTTGACCGCTCTGGGTAGGTCTGGTTACTAATGAATGCGTCTGTGTAGGTTCTCTGCTGTACAGTTACCTTGGCTTGGGGTGTGAATCTACCCGCTCACGCTGGTAGGGTCAATTGTCTCGTTTCTCTGACTTACTGCTGATGTCATTCCGTAGTCATTATCAAAGGAACTCAGGTCTACAACAGTTCGAAAGGCCTGCTCCAGTACTCTGAGTAGCGAGGCGAGCTAACGGAGTGCCAGGTGCATTTGTGGATTTGTCTGTTTTGGATGTGCTGCAAGTCTTCGGGCGAGCCGGACGTCCTGGTCTTGAAACCAGTGGCGAAGGTTATATTTGCACCACCGAAGACAAACTCACGCATTATCTCGATGCAATTACATACCAAGTACGGGGATTTTGTCCATTGCTTTCCATCAAATATTGACGCCACATATAGAACCCTATCGAGTCCCAGTACGATGAAAAGAATGCCAAGATACGACATGTTTCTAAACTGATATTTTCTCAGATTCCAAGCACGCATGGTTGACTCTTTAAACGCGGAGATATCCTTGGGCACCGTTGCAAACACCCGCGACGGGGTTCATTGGCTAAAATATACTTACTTGTTCGTGCGGATGCGCAAGAACCCATTTATTTACGGTTTGTTCATTTCTATCAACAATGGCTCTCACTTGTTTAGCTTTTATGGGCAGGGATTTCCCGAGATGCGATAGGCGACGACCCTCAGCTGGGAAACAAGAGAAACGATTTAATTACCGCTGCGGCATCGAAGCTGGCTGACGCGGGGATGATAATTTTCGATCGTCTGAGTGGCGACTTGACGATCACTGATCTGGGTAGAATCGCCGCAAAGTACTATATTCGCTCTGCATCGATCGAAATCTTCAACAAAGAGTTCCATCAAAAGATGTCCGAGGCGGATGTGTTGGCGATGGTCAGTATGAGCACGGAGGTGAGCTACTTCAGCTTTCAGACTTGGTTTTTTCTGACCTAGTTCCAAGTTTGATCATATACGAGTCCGCGAGTCTGAGGGCAAAGAACTCAAGCAGCTGATGGAAATCGTTCCGTGCGATGTCAGAGTAATCAATGTCGATTCATTTGTTGGCTCCCTTTAATTTCTTGATTTTTTCAGGGTGGCACCGACACAAGCTGGGGTAAAGTCAATATCCTCCTGCAGGGATATATTTCGAGGCAGCCCGTGGACGACTTTGCACTAGTGTCGGATACTGCCTATGCTGTCCAGAACGGTGGTCGGATCGTCAGGGCTCTCCTCGAAATTGCTATCAGCAAAAAATGGGCAAACGTAACGGCGGTGCTCATGGGAATGAGCAAGGCGATCGAAAAAGCGGCTGTGGCCGTTTGACCAACCGTTGAAGCAGTTTGATCTCAGAGGCGAGATATTTTACGGCTTAGAAAGATGGGCAGATGAATGGTCGCCCGCAGAACTTGCGGCTCAAACTGCCGATAAACTTGGCAAATTGGTCCATCTGAATGAGCTCCACGGTCGAGCCATTCTTACTGCGGCCAAACAATTTCCCTCTGTTCGCATCACCTACAGCCTCCGTCCACTCGCTTTCGATGTGCTCAAGATTGCGGCTCGGATAACGCCCACTTTTACTTGGAGCAGCAAGGTGCATGGCAGCGCTGAACCTTTCTGGGTATGGGTTGAGGATCATGATGCCTTGAACATCCTTCATTTGTCCCATCTTGTCTTTCGGCCAACCAAGGAAGCCATGAATGTCGATTTTGTCATTTCCATTCCTCATGGCCAAGCACCTTCGTCCGTAACCATCCGGTTCGTGTCGGATCGATGGATGGGGGCAGAAGACGAGATTTCTATTCCCTTTGACACTCTCGTGATGCCTGTCGCGTCGCACAGTCATAGCCCACGGCTCGATTTACCGCTCCTTTCGCCCTCCATTCTGCGCAACCCAGCTGTGAAGTCCCTGTTTTCTGGCCGCTTGCACAACTTCAACTCGATACAAACCCAGTCATTCTGGACGTTGATCAATACGAAGTGGCACTCTCTCCTCTGTGGGCCGGTTGGTTCCGGCAAATCCATGCTGATCCAAGTTCTTGTGTGGTATGTATATTGTTTATTGAATGGGCCATTCTCATCCCTCTCCCAGGATGACAGTTACGAAAGCCTCGAATGCATGGGTCCTCATCGTTACCCCACGAAAGAGCGTGGCGTCTGAGACGCTCTCGGAGCTTCGAACGGCATCTATCGCTGCAGGAGTCACAATTGAGCTGAACTTTAACCAAAATGCTCTCGCTCGCCCACGGGGAAGAGTTATTCGTATTGTGACAGCCGCCCATCTACTCCAACTCGTTTCGCAACGGGATCCAAAGATTCCATTACGAGGTCTGGACCTGGTCGTCTGTGACAGCCTGGAACAGCTCGATCCAGCTTACGAGCTGGGCGTCTCGCTCCTACGACATGCTGTTCAGACCAGCCCAACGCGCTTTGTCGGTGCATCGAGTTCTCTTAGTGATCCGGTCGATGTCGCAGCGTGGTTAGGCGTCGATCCTTCTGCGCTCCTCAGCTTCCGGCCGAGCGACCGCGACCAGTCTCTCACTACAACCCCCCACACGTTCAACATACCCCAATCGGTATCCTTATTTAAAGCCATGGCCAAACCGGCGCACGCGGCCATCCGAAACGCGCCGCCTGGTGAGTCGGCGGTTGTATTTGTGTCTTCCCGCGGCCAGTGCCGGCCCATCGCGTACGACTTGATTGCACAATGCGCATTGGAGCAAGAAACAGAACAGGGTTATCTGTTTGACGGCGTCTCACAAGAGCGGCTCGAAGACTACCTTGCCCGCCTGCGCGACGCGAGCCTTGTGGACGTCGTCTCGCGCGGCGTCGGATTCTTCCACGAAGGGATCCACAAGCCCGACCGGAATCTCATGCTGGAGCTCTACGCGGAGGGCATCATCCGTGTGTTGGTCGTGCCGCGCGACTCGTGTTGGACGTTACCGGTGCGCGCCGCTGTGGTTGTGGTCATGGGGACACAGTACGCGCACGCAGAAGCGGAAGGCGGGGATCGCCAGCTGCGTGAGTACGAGCTGACGGAGCTGGTGCGTATGCAGAGCCGGGCGGTGCGCCATTCCGGCGCCGGACACTTCCATCTGTTCTGCCAGGCGGAGGGGAAGGACACGTTCATCCGGTTCCTGAACGAGGGGTTGCCGCTCGAGTCCGCACTCGTGGATTCGCCAGAGCTGCACGCATGGTATAAAGCGCACGCACACCTGGACAAGCAACAGCTTGTTGATGCGCTTTCGTTTACCTTCCTTGCGTGCCGTATCACAACCAATCCCACGTATTACGATTGCGTCCCTAATTCGCGGGACGAAAACCTTTCGAGGATCGTCGACGACCTTGTATATTCCGCCGCGCAACCCCCTGGTGCTGGCTAAATTGTAAATTGGTCGATGTCGATAGGGAAATGTATTGTATAGTTCTGAAGGTATTAGACCAGAGAGATTCTGGGGTGATCATTACCGTCTAGCGAATCCCCGATAATTCTGTACGCAAGGAAAGGCGCGGTTGATCCCTTTCCCTCACCAGCCCTAATTTCTGCAGTTCATCAATTGCATTCTCCATCCAATTTCTAGAGGGGTCTAAAGTCTACAACATTGCACACACAGACGTTTAAATCTATTGAATATAGTTTTTCAACTTCTGCAGGCGCTCCGCCGCCGTACCCAGTGTGTCGACGTCTTTGCAGGAGGCGAAGCGTGCGTAGGCTTCGCCGATGTTAGCATGTTCTTCACAGTAGAACTGGATCTGAATCATAGACAATATTGTTGACGCCGTCGCACTCCGCGCACCCGGATGGTAGGAAGCAAGGAAAGAACTCTCTATAAATCAACAAACAAATGACTAAATACTTGGCGGATCCTGCAGCCCCCTATTTCTCAACACTCCCCCTCGCGCACAAGACCCTGCGTCTCCGCGCGACCAAAATGAATTCCGTGAGACCTCTGCGAAAGATCCTCCAGAATCCATTCCGTTTGACACTGGAGACTCCTGCGAAAAATCCCACTATGCAAACCCAGCCTCTCGACACTCCCCCTCGCGCATAGAACCGCTGCTTCTACACGCAACAAATGCGTGGGCCCTGAAAATTCCCACGACATCTGGTTGACGCGCCTCCCTTCGAGACTCGGGCAGCACCAGTTGACCACCTGCATCGCATTCGGCAGGCCTGTCATCGGTCCCAGGCATCCCCCGCTGTCATCTTGGTGGGCAGCGCCCTCGCGACACTCGGATCGACCACGGGAACTACGCCCCGCCGACCCTCGCGCCACTCCATACCTGCCATCCCCATCCATCATTCCATTGGCACCACCTGCGACGCCTTCCGTCCTGCTCCCCCTTGACCGCGTGCGTGGTCTGGGGTTCTACCGCTCTGCCCTCACTCTCTCGCCCTATCGCTCTGTCCGCCCTCTGGTCTCCCTCGGCCGTCCCTATCCCTATACTCCCCCTAACGAAAATTCTGGCTCGCTCGTGGAAGCTCAAGGTGAGAATGATGTGCCGTTGAAGGGATGGAGGACCGAGGTTGAGTTCTAGATTGTTGGTGATAGTGAGAATGGAGGGGTTTCGGGCCAGGCTGAGGATGTCGGGGTGCAACGGTGAATAGGGGCCTATCGGCAGGGACCTCGTCCTGCAGCACAACCACCGGGCCTGTATTCGCGCCCGAGGCTTATATCGACGACGTAGAGGGCTGGCTGCCCTCGCGATCTGACTGCGAATCTGTTGACGCCGTCGCACTCCGCGCACCCGGATGGTAGGAGGCAAGGAAAGAACTCCTCTATAAATCAACAAACAAATGACTAAATACTTGGCGGATCCTGCAGCCCCCTATTTCTCAACAAATATTAGACCTGGCATGGTGGACAAGACTGAGTAACTGACCTCGCTAACAGGGATGGAGGAGACACCGAGCTCGACCACGATGAACCGAGATGCCCTAGAGAACTAAGTTCTGTCGAGGGCATCAGAGAAGGCATTTAGTGATACCATTGAATGTACTTGATGAATCTCAAGCCATGGGCCTCGACGTATACTATCCAAGTCTTGGGAGCTAATGGGAGACCGCCGTCGCTTAGACTCCGTCCAGCCGGGTTCAACCTGTGAAACAACCTCGGGACGGCCAGGGTCGACTTTTCTGTTCTTGCTGTCCTTGGGACGCGCGTGTTCCCTCTTGATTGGGACCGCAGTGCCACCTGCAGGGGTGCAATGAATTGGAGCGGCGCATCTGTGGTCGAATGTGTCATCGCTTCTGCTCTAATGCTGATGCGGGAGTAGGGTTCGGTGAACAACTAGGATGTTATTACATCAGTTATTCACATCATGTTAAATAACCATCTCAACACACCTTGAATTGTCTTGAGCACCTGGTAAGTATCCCTCGACCTGGAGTCACTTGAGGATTTTGGTCACAAGTGTGATTCTCTCAGCCGCGGTTGGGGTACAATATTGAGGGTACGAGATCAGTTCATGTTGAAGTGTCTGTCTCCGAGTGACTAGTGCCAATCTAAGTATGATGATTGCCAAAATACACTTTCCCTGTCTGTGGACTGCTTGAAGCGAAAGAAAAGTACAGGTACAATAACTTACACCACCATGAATCACAAAACTTCATTCATTGTCCGTCACCAAATACACCAACCCGGGTGGATCTGTAGGCACCGACATGAGCCCTTTGAAAAATACCTTCCCTTGGAGGCAGTCAACGCGTTTGAGACCTTCATTCTGATAGCGACCTCCTGCGCGTAATCATGCTTTGCCTCGGCATGGCACCGGGCAGCGAATGCCTGGGTTACAGCAGGTTGCTTTTCTTCATCTAGGAATGCCCATTCTTCACTTGTCACGCGGGTGTGCATCGCTCGGTAGATGTTCGCGAGCACGTCTCCAATCGTTATTGGCGAACAGGAGTCCGCAGCGGCGCCGACAGGCACAGCCAAGTCGATGGGCCAAAATGGGATGTGTGGATGGACAATTCGCAAGGCAGTCCGCGGTGGGCGGAAAGCCGACTCGCGAAACTCGGCGGTGTTCAAAACTCTATGCGCCGGCTCGTCCCGAGTGCGGCATAGAGGTGCGAATGCCGTGGTTGCAAGATCAAAGTGAATGAAAGAAGGCAATTCAGGCTGGAGCCAAGGATGGATCTTCGTCGGTTCGGGATCGTCGGGGAGTCCGATCACAGACTCTGTCGGACTTGGAGGAGTAGGCGGTAAAGCAGACGGTTCGCGTGTTGGGGGTGTTGTTTCTTCGGGCCAGAGGAGGGCAATACGATCGTTCCAGGAAATGTCATCACGATGGACGGCAGTAATGTCGGCCTGATCTGCATGAGTACAGCCATGGAAGTGAACCTCGTTATTGCTTACCAGTTCCAGATTTTCAAGGGCGACCAAGAAAGCATCATCTACGTCCATTGGATTGGAGGGTATTCTCCGCTCGATTTCGGCAATCGAGGGGAGCAGAGGCCATTCCTGAATAGACCGGCGAAATTTAGCAGAGTATGTGTCGTCCCAGTCGGGCGGAGATTGCTCTATTGTTTCGCCGATCCGCCGCTTTAGGCGTTGTAGGATCACAGCTGTCGTAGGTCGCTCGTCGGCGTTCTGGGACCAACAATCTTCCACTAGGTTCCAAATATCCTCTGGGGAGATTGTTTTAGGTTTTGAAGGGCGGGCCCCAGTGGTAACTTTGATAGCGACCGCCATCTCGACAGAGATCTCAAAAAATGGTACTTTTCCCGTCAAAATCTGTCCTGATGTTGAATTCAGAAGAAAGAAACGAGCAGTACTTTGACGGACCTCGTAACATACACAAGCGAAAGCATAGACATCCGAGCCGAAGTGGTTCGAACGTTCATTCGTTAACAATTCGGGTGCCTGATATCGCACAGTGCCTGCTCGAACCGCTGTTACTCGAGAACATCATCTTCAATGAGAGTTCGTCCACGATAGAGGCCAGTCCAAAATCTGCGATACATGCTCTGCCTGAAGGGGTGACCAGAATATTGACCTGCAATGACAATCAATAAATATGAGTTCCTCGGCGTCATATGCAAACGGCATACCGCCTTGAGGTCGCCATGCACCACACGATTGCTGTGAAGATACTCGAGGCCAAGGCTACATCCGTAATCTGATGAATGAAGGTCAAGTCAATGGAACATGTCGATAACATGGATTGCGTACCAAGGCAAGACGATTGATGTTGGAAGGAGCATTGTTCAGAAAATGCTTCAAGTCCCCATTGTCCATCCACGGTGAGATGAGAGATGGCCTGTTGTCAAGCACGTACAGGCCGAAGAAAGGGAGTAAATTGGGATGCGAAAACTGACGCCAAATGAGAGCTTCACGGCCGAGTTTCTAATAAACAGATTAATGAATAAGATACAATCCCGATTCAATAAATAACATTACTACCTTCAGCGAAACCTTTACATCGTCATCCACGAACTGTCTCATACTTTTGACAGCGACAGTTTGACCACCGACCAAACCTTTCCAGATGTCGCCGAACCCTCCCCCCGCCACTTGCTGGCCCACCTTCTTCAATCCGAAGAGAGTGAAGCAGGTTGGATGGAGTCCACATTCGCCAGAAAGTCTCAAGAGAGCCTTGGAGATTAGCGGCCGAGACCTCAATTCGTGGGATGAATCAAGAAGCTGATGAGGGTTAGCACAGTGCTATGAGGGGGAAAAGGTGATGATATACATCCTGCAAGAGATCCAAGAGTTGTTGAGCAACAGTACCCCGACAACTTAAGAATTTTTTGTAAGTCGCCCCGGTCCGATAATATCGAGTTTATCTGCTGGATGACGCAGGATATATCCTGAGATAATCGATCAGCCACTTCTATCGCGGAGACTCGACGTAGATTGGACGATTTCTGATCATGAGGGGACGACTCAGAGAGTGGAACGTTAGGAGCATGACAGGACCTCACCTTGAAATACTCAAACAAAGTTTGCACCACGAAGCGATAGTTCGCAAGACTGGTCAAAACATCCCATTCTGCCCATTGTTTTGACAACTGAGCAATTTCGTTTGACGGACTCCACCCATCATAGAGTCTAACAGTGAGCAATATATATAGAACCAAGTTCTGTCGAGGCATCAGGGAGGGCCGGAGAGCATTCGTGATACCATTGAACCTACTCGATGAATGTCAAACCATGAGCCTCGACGTATAATATCTAAATCTTGAGGGCTGATGGGAAACCGCTGCCACCTCCCAGCTGAAGATTCCGTCCAGCCCGGGCCAGCCTGTGGAACAACGTCGGAACGGCCAGGGTCGACATTGCTGTTCTTTCTGTCCTTGGGACGCGCGCGTCCCGTCTTGATTGGGACCGCAGTGCTGGCACCTGCTGGGGCGCGATGAGTTGGAGCGGCGCGTCTGTGGTCGAATGTGTCACTGCTTCTGCTCTGCTGACGCGGGGGCACGAAACCATTCAGGGTGATTGGGATGAGAGACGCCGGAGGGTTGAGGGTGGCGGTTTCGGTCCTTCCGATGGTGTTTATTCGCGGCTGGGGTTGGGTCACGGTCATGTTGGACGACATTGGAATGAGAGCCTCATTCCCTTCGGCGTTGGCATGTAACCGTTGCTGGGTGTGAGCCAGAGGTGGTCTTGTTGAGCGATACGAGTCAGTCGGATAGATCCAAGGGCAGCAGGAATAGACAATAGATCAAGCAGCCAGACGCCCGTGCCAGTGTGTGAACTTCATCTATTGATTAGCATCTCCTGCAGTTCCTTGGCACTTGCTGTTGTTGTAGGTCGGGAACTGATAAAAGAAATTATCTGCAACCCGGAGAAGTCGTTTGCTGAACGTCGGGGATGTGTGCAGTGCGTAGCCCGAAAATCGGTTTGTTTGATATTTGGTCAAGTTTTGAGTGGATATTTTACTGGTTAGGTCGTGGTTACTTTACACCAACGGCGCCGGCAAAGGGCCTGTTCCGAGTCAAATGTTGCGAATGCACGAACAGTGCCACGGGGACAGGGTTCGTTACGGCATCCGTGCCGTAGTCTGGTCCGACTTCCGACATACTTAGCTCGATACCGCCGTGATGAAGTCCCGGGCCTGACTCGGAGTCCGAGCATATCGAGCGAAGCCAAAACGCGCGACGACCTGACGCAGATCTAGACGCTGTTCGAAACTCAGATCCGTGCTCAAGCCAAACCACGCGAGGGCTTCGAAAAACCTCACCACAATTACGGTCTCGTGTGTTCAAAGTCAACCTCGGTTCAGCCTTACCCCGGCTCAAGGGTTCGCCGCTGGGGTCTGGTTCAAGTACAAGGGTTCTCGGGCTTCAACGGCAAGGATCTTAATGTTGCAAGGTGAAGGATATTCGACTAGGACTTTTATTCATTGCTCCCACCTCTTTGGGATCACCCCTGCATCCAATTTGTGGAGTTTGTGGATGAACAGCTTGGACTTGGACAGACGCCACGCAAGTGGATGAAAGATTTCGGTCCAAGATTTGTTTGTTTGCTGGAAGGAAGGCTCTGGGTAGTTTCCGATACAAACCAAATTCATTCCCGCGTCAATATACAGCCCTTGCCAGGGAAACAAAGTACACTCTCACTCATACATCTTTCACAAACCCATAGCCGGCCCCCCATCATCTCATTAGGCGGAACAGCCCGCTCGTCAATCAGAAGCGTCGCGGACTCGACGCCAGCGATGGGCAAACGAAGCATTTTGCCGTCGACCGGCACATGCGTCGGAAGGATGCCGACCTGCATACATGCCGTGCCTTGGTCCCACCAGATATGTTCTGAGCGAGCGTATTGAACATACACCAGCGTATCAGTCGACTGAGTCGCGTACCGTGATAGAGACGGTCGCCCCGAATGTTGATCACTCCCAGCATGGGAATGGCTATTTTCTTCCCTGTCGGCGGGACGCCCGGGAGGAGCCAGTCGATTTGTGTGTCGTGGGTAGCGTGGAAGATGAATTCGTCTGGGTTTATGAAGTTTTGATGGCTACATGATCCCATTTCCAGAGGGCGGGCACGAACCTACGACGCGGTCGGAACCCACTGTTCGTGAAATCGTCTGCATGCGAGTGTCCTTGGGGTTGCTGTGGCCCTTTAGCATGGAGGGGAATCTTACAAGTTGCCAACCCATACCTGAAAACGAAGTGGGTCCCTGTTCGAGATAACACTTCAGGCCAATACGAAAGAAAAGATGACGGTGACGAACCGATAAAATGCTGATAGTTGCTTGCGCCCGATACCCCCCGCTAACTAGGGCGAGAATTGAGCCAAGTCAAAACGGTTGCCAAAAGGCACCGAGAACTAACAGTTGGAACATGATTAACATAGGGCTCAGCCTTTCCAGCGCCTCAGTCACAGAAACTATCTGAGAGGGAGCGAAACGCATACCACCATAGTCCCCATGGTTTTAGCGACACTTCGGACCTCGAATTCGAAGTACGTGTGTTCTTCCCAGATAGCCTCGAGATCGAAGACTGTGTACAACTTGAGAGATAAATGTGATTTGCATCGTTTCACACACATGGTCCACCAAGGTATTTCTTGAAGTGCACGGCAGCTTTGCTGTGAGCGATGGACGCAGCGGCGGAGTGAAAAGTCGACTGTTTGGGGGAGGACGAAAGACGCCCAAGGGCAGTCAAGTGTGCAGACAGTGAGATTCGGAGCAGAGGCGACCGCCACAGACGAGGGCAAGCAAACCAGCGTGGGCACGGGAGGAGAGGAAGCCGGAGAGTAGCCGTAAACAACGAGACAAACGAGGCGCGAATCCTGAGGAATTGCAGAGACGACGTCGGAGAGGACACCTGGATCATAGACTGCCATGAAAGTCGTTCAGGCTAAAGATTGGGAGCAGCACGATGCTTCAACAATATTCACCAGCAACAGCGAACTTGTCGCGAGTATCGAGCTCTGCTAGATTGAGCAAACCTTCAATGGCAATCTTCAGATTTTCCTGAACCGGCCCATGTCCAGTGGTGATCTGGGACGGGTTGGCACAGAGATTCAAAGCGCAGAGAAGTTGGAACTAGTACCCCGACGACAGCAAAGCCCTCTTCCGCCCATTTCTACACCGAACAGCACACCTTTGAGTTTGCGACGAGTGCCAAGGTAAAATTGCATACCTGGACAGGCTCTGGATCTAACGGTTTGTAGTCGCCAGACTTAGAGGATAAATTCAAGGTGCTATCTGAAGGAATGAACGCGATCAGCCCTGGACCTGTACCCGCGACGAGTTAGAGGCGGTTGCAGGACAAGGCCCTCGGCCAAAGTAATTTGTGGGGCAGAAGGGAGAGCTACAGGTTGCTCATCGGGAGAATTAGGGTCATAGAATGGCGGGGGTGACATCTGAGGTTAAAGGTTTAGTTTGAGTCGCTGCTAAGTACATAGTCGCGTGATCGCTATCTTATCAGACGCGGTCACGGGCAATCCGCGGCCGAGATGAAACGAGCACATCCTCTCCATTTATGCGGGCGTGGAAGGGAGAATGAATTACAGACACTCTCCAGGTAGGCGGAGGTATCTCTGGCAATGTTCCTGGACTGATCATTTTACAGCTGAATCTCGAATGGGGGACTGGGAAGATTTTGAACGATATATAAGTACGAGGAGGAGTGGTAGAACGTGGACAGGATGTTCTACCGACAAGACATGCACGAAAACTCTTCTCTCAAGGCCGCTACTGCGGCCACCGACGGAAGGAAAGCCTGGCACACCTTGCCGCGTGTTCATTGACCATATGTATGTTCATACAATCTCTCAATCGTGGTGGAAGATGGCTGATATTTCGCCCAGTTGCGATACTGTAGATGCGGAAGCGGCAACCGTAAGATTCCAGGATGGCGCAACCGTTACTGCAGACCTGATTATTGGTGCTGATGGGATCCATATAAGTCCAAGACGATTTTCTTTCTAATGAAACTCACTTGATATAGTCCACTGTTCGACGCGAGCTAGGAATAGCTCCGCACCATAGGATTTTCTGACCTCTGGCACGTCGACTCGCAGCCATCACTGGGGAGGAGTCCAAGGCAGAAATGGACGTTCCGATACTATAAGGTCGTGATGTCGTCGTGTTCTAGGGGTGAAGTGGAAGGCCTCGCACATCCGATGATGCCCACCAGTCGCAAGGTGCCTGCCAGGCGACCGAAGATGCCGTTGCGCTTGGTATAATTTTCTCCGAAGTATAACTTCACCGGAACATCATCGAAGATTTGGAATTGTACCAGAAGATACGTGCGACTCGAGTGACTGAGTCGAGTTGGCATCGCGGCGAGAGAATCTGAACGAATTCACATGCACGATCGCGCTCGACGCCGAGCTGGCCGCCGCGAAAGGGAAGTTGACAAGAAAATTAATGAGTGGCAGTCATTGCTGCCAGTCAATGAGATGAACGGCTCCGAGCTATAAGATGCTGGGGTGGTCCCACGGGAAAGCTGAGAACACACGCTGAGTCTGTCTACGATGTGGCTGTTCCCCCTAAGCGCCTGCCAAACACGACCCGACCGGCCTCCGCCCCGAACCTCCTACCACAATGCATTATCACATCCAAATCACATCAGAGGAAGTTGGGAAGCAGCCAGCAGCCTGTACAGAGGAACATAGAAATAATTATATCCCCAGTTGTTCTTGAATTCCATGTAAGTATCGCACGCGCTATTGAGATTCCAGGTTGAATAGATTCCAACCGAAATCACGGCGGTCCCGCCGGTCCGTGACAAGCGCGATCGAGTGACGTAAACACTTCTGTTCCGTTCACTGCAAACTGTTCAGCTGAGCCCACAACATGGCTATCGACGGTCTAATAATTTTGGACGCGACTGGGTCAGTGTTGTTCCTAGTCAAGCCGCATTCCTTTGACGGCCTGAAGACGTCCCATTATTCAGTCAGGATTTCGGTCCACAGCGCCAGCCTATCCTCTACTTCACGTCGATGCATTCAATAACGCCGTCCCCAAGTCCCACCGGTCGGGTGACATAGATCCCGTAATCTATGTGCCCCCATTCAATGTCTCGGACTTCCCCAGCGCGTGCTGTCACGTCGAATGCGGAGACATGAGGATTCTATGTCCTGTGAGCGGCGATGGTTGGTGAAACCGCCCTGCTTCCCTCGGTCGGCTCTAACAACGCGCAGTGGACCCCCTTTTTGCATTTGCGTTCTTGCAGACCTTCGTAGACATCCTCCGAGAATATTTCGGCGCGCTATCGGCTGCCACGCTCAAGGACAATTTTGATGTCGTGTATCAAGTCAGTGGCGTCTCTGCGTTGTGTTCGGAGTATCATCTCATCTGCTAGTGCAGCTCCTTGAAGAAACTCTGGACTCCGGTGGACATCCCCTTACCACCTCTCCTAATGCACTCCGCGACATCGTACTACCTCCATCTCTGCTTTCCAAACTTCTCAACGTTGCTGGCGCAAATATAAATTCTACCATCAACTCCGGATCCGGTCTGGGAGCAGCTGGAGGGCCGTTTTCGTCTCCGATCCCGTGGAGGAAAGCGGGCCTAAGATACAATAGCAATGAGATCTACTTCGACATGGTCGAAGAACTGAAAGCTATCGTAAACAAGTCAGGCGGCCTCGCTACTGCTAGATCTCGGACTTATCCTTCCATTCACAGACATGGCACCACGCTCACGAGTAGCGTTTGGGGCAAAATCGAGACCAACGCAAAACTCTCAGGTAATTTATTTATTTTATCTATGTCATCCCAAACGCTCAGTTAAACAATCCAGGGACCCCAGACTGTCTTTTGACATTCACAAATCCCCATGTTATCACGGACTGTGCCTTCCACCCATGCGTCCGGTAAGCACAAGCGCCGCGCCTTTAGCGGTCGTATTTATACCATCTGTACCCCAGATTACAGCGCTGGAAACGCGACAGTTCCCTGTCGTTTGTACCCCCGGACGGCCATTTCACGTTGGCAGAATACCGATTCACCCCCAGCGCAACCGCAACTTCGGCGCGCTTTATGGCCGCTGGTGCGCCGACCGCAGCGCAGGCGGCCAAGGACAACGTCCCCGTTCCCTTTCTCCTCAAACCCACCGTCGAACTCACACAATCCGGTGGTATGCATCTACCTCTTTCCCTGTGGGGCGACACATGTGACATGGCGGATTGAAACAGGTACATTTGAATTTCAACTGATATCCCGTACCTCGCAAGCGATGGAGGCCCTTGTAGCCGAGATGTATATCGGCGAAAGCGCAGGCGGTGTGAAATGTGTCGCGAGTCGTGGTGACGGAAATGCGGGACGAACTGGGAGAGGAGCCGACACAGCGTTCTCCGGCTCCAGCACCGGTTCGTGGACGTTCGACGCCAAAAGAATGGTTCGCCGTTTTCTTTTGAGAATGCCATCCTTTTCTAACCATATCAGGTTGTACGCTGGGAAATACCTATCGTCCCCCCGTCCAGCGTTTGGTGGCTGCGGGGCTCATTCACCTCGCCGTTGGTATTTCCTTTCCTCGAAAACCCTGTCTAACCGGGTATACTGCAGAAACTCGGAAGCGCGACCAGCACATGCACTCCAAGTGCGCTTCGCTCTCTCGTCCTTTACATTTTCAGCGTTGAAGGTCGATCAACTGAAAGTTACGGGAGAAGTATACAAGCCCTATAAGGGGGTAAGAGGGAAGGCAATCGGTAACGTTGAGTGGAGATGGTGATTTTTTTTTCGGACATGCACTGTACATCTGTTTGCTCTGGTCAAAGCACATTATTTTTGGAGTTACCGAAAAGGAAGACCACTGATTAACTCATTGACACAGATAATGGAAATAGATGAATCGGGTCTTTTAGATTGTATGAATGAAGCAAAACAAGACACGAGAACATGATACAGTTGGTACGGATAGCGCCCGTTTGCGTGCTCATCCCGTTCGTATGATGCCCGCCGCAATCAGCTTGTTAATCTTCTGGCGCACCACGGGGTTCTTCATATGGTCCTGCAGTGCACCGGGGTTGCCCTGCGCTTGCTGCAAGATCTGCTGCATTATGGGGTCGTTCATGATTTGCTGCAGCGGTAAAATGAATAGGGGACTGCAGAGAAGTATGAAAGACACATACCGCGACTTCGGGATCCCGCATTGCCCGCTCGAGCGTCTCTTCCTGCGACTCGGTGCCCCGCTGGCTGAACAGCGCCTGCTGCGCCTTGTTCTCCTGCTCGGCAATCTCTCGTGTGTGCTTGTGCTCCGGGTCGTGGTCCTTGGCCTCCTGCACTGCCTCGATCGCCTTGGTGTAATCCCGCATAGCGAACAGGATGGAGGATTTGCGGATATATGCTTTGGCTAGAACAGCAAATCAGGAATGCATACCGCCGAATAAACATGGCTTCTTACTGAAGGCGGGATCGGTCTTGATGGCCTCGTTGACGTCTTTCAACGCCTCCGGGAACGCCGCGAGCTTCATGTACGCCGCCGCACGGTTATTGTACCCACGCGGATCGCTCGGGTCGCGCTTGATGCTCTCCGAGTAGGTCTTCACGGCACTCGCAAAGTCGCCCGCCTTGAACTGCACATTCCCTTCCTCACGCGCAGTCGCGCTCTTCGCGGGGTCAATGTACGCCTGCTTGTCCGCATCGGCCTTAATGCGCTCGACGTCCCGCAGCTTGTTCAGAATATCGGGCGTGCGGTGCTCCGTGAGCGATTTCTGGAAGTACTTGATCGCCGATGTGAGGTCTCCCTTCTTTTGGAAAGAGGAGCCGATGCGGCCGTAGGCTTTCGCGACGAGCTTGTAGTCTGCCCGGAGAGAACGTCCCTCCTCTGCGGCCTTCTCGCACGCCTCAATGGCCTTGTCGTACTCGGCCTGCTCGAAATACACGGCTGCAGAGGATTCAGAAGCTGCAGGAATACTTTGTTTGAAAAAAAGCCATCGCCTACCTCCCAAGTTGGTTAAGAATGTGATGTCTTTAGGCCACAGGTCCCAAGCTTTCGAGAACTGGGTTGCAGCCTCTTCAAACTCGCGCTTCTTGTAGGCCTCGCTACCCGCCTTCTTCGCGGCCTCGGCCTCCCTCTTCGCCTGAGCCTCTTCATCATCGACCTCCGGCATTTCAACGTCCTCAGCTGGCGGTGCGGGTGTTGGTTCTGGTGGTGGCTTCGACGAAGAGGCGGCGGGCGGGGGAGGGGAGGATGCTGCTGGTGGTGGCGAAGTGGAAACACCCGGGGGCATCTCTTCAGAACCTTCTGGACGTGTGAAGCCCTGCATGTCTATTCCCATGAGTGCGCCGAGAACGTCGATCATCCGGGGATCCTGCATTGCTCTGCGGCACGGTCAGCTGAATGGAAGGTGCTGGCAACATTTATTTACGAACATGTCGGCCATTGCAGGATTCTGTTGGACCATGTTCAACTGCAAGAATAGGATTAGATGCGTTACGGCAAAATCAGCCATGGACTGCTTGCCTTCTGCACAAAGGCAGGGTCAGCCAGATGCTTCGATGTCCGTGGGTTGGCGGCGAGCTTGCCAAAGAGATTCGGGTCGGAGAACATCTTTCCGAACCCGCCGACCTCCTCCTTCTCATCGACAGCTTAAACAAATATGAGCTGGGAATCGCGTGAGAGCATTAGGTATACCTTTGGCATCCTGGACCTCTTTGAGTCCTTTTCGGAGGGCCGGGCTGTCTTCCAGCTTCAGACCCTCCTCGTACGCTGCGATGGCTTCGTCGTATCGCCGGGCACCGTGCAGCGCTGCGCCCTTGCGTGCATACCCTTTGGCCCATGAAGAATTCACCACGACACACTAGGGATCAGGGTTAATCGGTTGGTTGGATCATCCAAAGACCATTGTACCTGTTCTGCATCCGTTAGTGCGTCTGCCCATTGCCTTTTACCTATGCTCGAACAGAAGGGTAAGAGCCCATTGACTTGTACGATTAATTAAGGGGCACCGACCGGCGTGGGCAGCACTGCGGTTAGAAAACAAGACATGGTTCTTCGGGTCGAGGGCAATTGCCTGCGTGAACAACTCGATAGCCTTGTCGTAGTCCTTGGCAGCAAAAGCCTTGTTCCCTTGGTCTTTCAGTTCGTTGGCTGACATGATTCCTAGGGCCCGTTCAAGTGCAGACGGACGAAATATACGGATCTGAGTTCAGAACCTTCTGGATTAAAAAGTTCAGAGAACGTTCTCGACGCGAACTCCCTCACGTGACTGCATCGCTTTCCTTTACGCGCCTCAGGTTGGCCCGCTAGTAGCCTACTTGCCGACATTTAGACGCGTTCTGTCGCTCAAGATGTCATCAGTACTTTGCTTCGGGGGGCCTCGTTCAGTCGTCACCGGGAACCGACGCGACGACTACGCTTCCGAAGCATCAACAACTTTTTTCGTTAACTAGCTTGACCTAGTAACTTGCGTTAGCGCTACGAAGATCATCTGTGACTGTATCTCCTCTATCTCGATCAGAGATACTGGTTCGCTGCCGCGCGGATCGCGCTTCGTATTCGTTTTTGGAGCGATTCACGACATTCTTAGGGCTGAGCGCTCGCTTTCTGACCCCTACGCGAATTTATTCGGCAGACCTCATCGTCCTTGTCAATGTGCACTCTCAGATCGCGCCGTTCTTCCGGCCCCCCCTTCCAACCTTACGGTCCTCGTCTATCGTCCCGCTTCAATCGGTACTCCTCCATTTCCCGCGACAGGTTTTTCCGAAATGAACTCAGCATGACCTTTTCGAGTAAATCCCGTATGTACCGCGCTGCTACCCTGATGGTTTCTCGAATTCATCTGGGACCTTCCTACTCTACGTCGACCACCGTCTCAACACTAGCGACCGATAGTCTCAGCACCGCTCGCTTTTTCTCGCGATGTCATTTGCATCACTCCCAGCCTGTCGGAAAGGTACAAGAATTCAACGGATCAACGGATACACATACTTACACTCCGTCTCGTGGTTGCCATCAATCGCGCTCACGCTAAGTGGAACTTTTTTTCCCACGTGCCGCAATACGCTATTCATTTTGCACAGATATTTAAATTGCTTTGCGGGCGAGACGGATGCCATTACGCGGCGGCTTGATGGTTGGTGTCATTCCCCATATTGTGGACAATACAACACCCCATTCGTGACACGGCCAGCCGGCCCCAAAGACCAGCGCGTTAATTGAAACCAGTGGATGCTGCCGCCCACATTTGTAGCCCACAGAGTCCATCGACAGCTAACCAACAGTATTATAGTGCTCTTCGTCTTCGCTGCTTCCGCGCTGTTCACGGGTAGTTAATCTATTAATATTACATTATTACATACTGACTCGCTCATTATTTGGTAGGACCGTAACATGTCGACCGCGGTCACAGTAGGGGTGTCGCCAGAAGTGGGGGCCATCTAAAGACCGGATCGGGCAGCGGCTGATTAATCCTCGACGTGTCCCTTGTTTTCTGTCTGGGTGGGGTTGTGGGGAAACCTGTTCTTCTGCGTTGGCGCTGGTGCGGGCAGGAGTTCCCGTTCATGCACCAGCATCGCCGTTGTATGTCAGGTCGTGCCGTCAAACATGCTCAGGCCTGTCCTTTCGCCGCGCACTGGACCGCACGCGAGTCTAACGCCCTCTTGGCTCCCACAGGCCCCTGAACGCGTGCGTAAACTGGCTGCGCTGGGGAATAAACTCTGGATAACACGAAAGGTTGAGCCTTGCGCCGATGGCGAGTCTTTCCGTATATCAGCGCGTATTCATGGGCCAAATGCGGTTGTTGGGCGTTGAAGAGACCCCGAGTCCCCGGGACGGTGGGATAGTGTTTTCAATATACGCTTTTTCGACAGGAAAATTTTACAAAGAGCTGTGGTAATCGGCTTCGAGAAGAGAATATTTGGCGACTAAATGACAAGGAGAATAAAGCGTATGAGACGGGAGTGGTACTTAACAAGTGAATGTTCCTAGAGTGCCGAGCGATTGAATGCACGGATCAGAAAAATTGAGAGTCAGACGATCCCCCGGGGACGCCCATCAATCGAAGGAAAAATGGAAAGGTCGTCCGCTTAGGTTCTTGTATCCTGACTGTTGCTTCTTCAGCGCCAAAATTCTACAAGGCACAAATATATTACTAGCTAAAGTTCTTTTCTGGATTCGCGCTCTTTCCACGAGTAGACCCTTCCCCGCAGACCCACCTCCAAGTCCTCGTCCGTTTGTTTTCTGCTCTCATCTTTTCTCATGTTCTCACCTCGTTCTGGCCTAAAAACAGCTTCCAATGCCTGACGAAAGTTCCCCGTCAACATCCTCCACTTCTCCAGTTGCTCCGCGGCCCAAGCCTCAAAAAACACCCAGCACGGGAACCATCCGAGGAAGAACATCTCCGACGCCTGGCTCCTCCGCCGACCACAATGGAGACGGGCCTCGACCCACCAAGCGCGCCCGAAAGGCGATCAACTGCGAGCCCTGCAGAAATAGCAAGCTCAAATGCGATAGGTAACCATCTACTTGCCCGTCTCGCCGCAATGACCCACCCAACGTGTCCAGAAACCGCCCGTGTTCGTCGTGCGTGCTGCGCGGTGAGTTTCAGTCCAGTTCTCGCAAGAGGCTCCTGCCAAACCCTTATACTGCTAGGCACTTCTGCTATGTGCTATCAGGATTCCCGAGGACACGAAGGAGGCGATTATAGCGTCCGCGGAGATGATCATCAGTGAGTCGGTTACTTGAAAACAAAAAGAAAGAAAAAATACACTCGATTTTGACCCCGCCACCCCCCGCTTCTAGGCGTATCGATCCCGCGCAAGAAATCGCTCGTCTACGTCACTCCATTTCGCTCCTTGAAGCCTATGTCTTCCCCACCCAGCGATCTTATTCCGCTGTTCGTCGTGGCAGCGAGGTGGCCCCCGTTATCCCGAAGAAAGAGGTTATAGACCCCGACATATCCGAGAAACTCCATCCCCCTACGGCTCCGGGATGCTCGGAAACCAGATGCAAGGTGGCACCTATGCAGGGCCCACCAGCGTTGCTACGCATCTCCCGGTATGGTTCAAATGTCTTCTTCATACCGCCACGTTTTTTGACTTGCGCGTACTTAGGCAGATTCTCGGGGGTCCGAAGACTCTGACAGTCGCCAGGCGAGCCAGGACCGCAACAACGATGATCTCAGCACGGGCATGAGCCATGAATACGACCGAGACCTGCTCGGAATGCTCCCCTCGATCGACATCATCGACGGCCTCATCAACTACTACTTTGAATATTGCAACTGGATATACCGCCATGTTGACCAAGTCAGTTTCCTCCACAATTGGGGGCGGTACAAAAGCGGATCCTCCCCGGACCGCATCGTTCTCGCCACGGCGTGTGCAATAATGGCATCGGCCTCATATTACCTCCCGGCCCAGCACAGGCTACTCGAGGGTTGTTCGGAAACACACGAGGAATTGGGGCTCAAATACTTCGAAGTGTCGACCATGGCACTTCAACGCCGTCAGGCGGACACGAAAACGTACAGCTTGGACCTCATCGAGCTGCACTTGATTCGCTGTCATTATCTCACGACCTCTAAACGGGACAGTGAGGAGATCTGGCACGCGAAAAGCGAGATAGTCTCGATCGGGACGGCCATGGGTCTTCATCGTGATCCCGGTAAATGGAGAATGCACCGAGATGTCGCGGAGCGCCGCAGATGGGCGTGGTGGCATATTGTTCTTCTCGAACGGTCCGTAGATTTTATGGTCTTCCATTCGCCGTAATTTATTTCTCTTTTATAGCTGGCAGGCATTTACGTTCGGGCGTCCGATAACAATTTCGTCGCATCATTTCGACACTCAGCTTCCATCTTATTGTGATCCCAGCGTCGACAAGTCCGGTCGCCTCTACTTGCCTAACATTGCCCTGTTTAGGCTAGCGTTCATTTTGGGAGATATCATGGATGGTAGGTTTTCCTTCACTTTTGTTTTTTGAACCGATCCTAACTTTTCTTTATTAGATGCCGTTTCTGTTCGGCCTGTGCCTTACGACAGCGTTCAGGCGAACGATCGTGCGCTGACGCAATGGATGGACAACCTCCCTGCTGAACTCGATCTCGATGAATACCGCCTTGCACGTAACCTGGCGTCTTCGAATCTAGCTACCCGCCGCCTGGGTGTGCAGAGCGTCATAGTGCGCACGTCATACTACCACATCCGCTTCACGCTGCATCGCCCATACGCGAATGCGAGCATAAACTCCAAGATGACCAGCGGCGAGCTCCCCAAGTCCGCCCAGAGCCTCGAGATCGCTGTCAACGCGGCCGACAGATTGATCACCATGACTGCCCAATCACGGCCGGACTTCATTACAAACACGGCCCTTGCGGTACCGGGGCACATGAACTGGGGCCCATTCCACTGCTTCTCGGCGGCGATGTTCTTCTCGTTCCAGCTCATCGCGAATCCCGACCAGCCGGGAGCAAGCCTCTTCCGCTCCAGCATCCGCAAGGCTATGGCGACCCTGGAGCAGGCGCGCGGCTCCGCTGTCGCGGACAAGGGGTACAATATTCTGCAGTCGCTTGCCCCGCTATATTCCGTGGAATTCCCGCAGCAGAGCCCCGACATACGCGAGAAGGAGAAGGCGCGGATTCTCAGCGTCGTACGCAAGCTTGCGTTCCCCTATCACGACTCGCACGATCCGCGGCGGATGGGGGAGTCCCCGAGCGGGCGTGGCGCTGCGAGCTCGCCCTCCAACTCCAACTCGGTCAGCCCACCAATGAACGGTGCACACGCGCTGCCGTATCACGAAGGGCTGCATAATCTCTCTTCGATGCGGACCGCACCGCCGATCTACACCACAACGCAGTCGCCTGACGGACCGATGCGCTCGCCGCAACAGACACAAATGTCGCCCACGGTCGTATCACATCCGCACTACAACTCGTCGTATCCATCGGTCCAGCCACCCTACGGCGGGGACGCGACGCGGTACACCCAATACCCCCACCCTGTCGACGAAGAGGCTATATGGGGTCCAGCAATCGGTTTTGGCCAGTCAGAATGGAATCAATTCTTGCAAATCACTTCCGTGAATCCTTCTAGTCGAGACATGGGAGCATAAAGCGCGTTACCCAGCACCTGGCTCGTCGATTTTCATTTCCTGTGGGGGTTATCTTTTGGTTGGATTACTGTACTGTTTTCGTCGCGCTGTGATAATACCCGCTTCGCTTTCTCGTTGCCGTCTTTTTGGCTGCACGACTCTGTACTTGTAGCTGTGTAAATTGTATTTTGTTTTCTGGACTATGAGTGGCTGTGCTCGGTGATGGGATTCTGGATAAGGAAATTGATGGGCGTTGAGTTCCTTTTTGGACATATACACGCGCTTTCAACCGCATTTTTTAGCTGAAGACACCCGTTCACTGCCAGTTGCAATCTACAGAGTCGCAATCTCCTCTTCCGCTGAACAGCTTGGGGTCCGCGGCCGTGTCTTTGGTCTTGCGAAATCAGGCTCGTTCCCAAGTATTCAATACTGGCCTGCCAAATTGACTGAGGTGAATGATTCGTTCGATGGGGAGGTGGAGGGAGATCAAGACGAGGGCAATAAATCAACGCAACTCTCAATATCAGGTGTAGCGTAAGTATTGGCGATAACGTTTGACCCAATGTTCCTGATTTACTAACATAATTCGTACACGTAGCACATCACTGAGCATCTTCGACAAATTCTCGTCTATAGGAATCGGAGGGGCCACCAAGCCGTGTGCCGCATGCAAAGTAGACTCAAATCCCTCAAAATACATTGTTGGGAAATATATGTCCCTACTTGGTGAAATTGCTATGCTTCTGCATTCGCTTCACGCGGTTGGCTATTTCAGTCCGCAGCTGCGAGAGGCCAGCGGGTGGCGAGTCAAGTGCTGTGGCCGCAACCAATAGCTGGTCGATCAGGGTATATGGGAGCCATGTGGCTGCGGCGTGCTTGGCCGGATCACGGGACAAGCGTGCGTCCGCCTACGCAAATGCGTTAGTCGGGTACCCCAATCGAGAAATCCGAACCTTTGGATCATCGAAAGGGTATGTGATATACACTGATCGAAATTCTCGTAACGGAGGTTCACCCGAATCAAGTATTCGTGATGGTGCTCCTGGGGAATGTCAGAATCCAACCATCAGCACAGCTGAACCAGGCGCACCTCCAACGAGTGTATTAACCAAGGGGGCGGTGGTGATGTTCTTTGCAAACCCAATATTGTTTCCAAGGTTATTTTGGTGTACTTGTAGTCCGTGTCCGGCCCATCGTGTCTCTCCAGTGATTGTCGTAGATATCTCCAACCACGGTCAGCGGCAGTTCCAGGCCAGGATGAGACCTTGTCAGTCAATAACCAATCAGAGTTATCCTCTTGTCTGCAAAATAAACCTCTGAGACCACCAGCAAAGGTGACCGAATCAGACACACGTACATGACCGCATTGGGATTTCGTGAAAGACGTAAGCATTGAGTGGTTAAATGTGCGAAGACGTTCGTCATATCAACGCTGAGGCTGCTCGCCGTAGCCATCGCGAGGCTGAACCTATTGGACTGAGCGAGCCGCAACACTATCGACTCCGGCGGAAGGTCTGAGGAACATCAAGGACAAAGCCAGATCTACCAGCGTCGAATGCTTACCTCCGAACGATGACAATGCAGGCTCCCTTTGGATTATTTCCAAACGGGCAGATAAAAGAGCAAGCTCGTATTGTATTTCAGATAAATCGACGATCTCTGAGTCGTGCGTGCCTGGCGTGAATTTCGATTCCGGGATGTGCCTCGACAGCCTTCGCCGCTTGTGTGGTTGCTGTACGGAAATGAGACAAGTTAAAGCATACAGTAGGGCTGACCAACCTCGCGGGAATGATCTGCGACCACCACGGGCAAAAGAAACCAGGCGTTCCGCTGATCGACCAACGACAGCGAATTGATCGCCACCATGTACGCCTCTTTCTGCTGCCCCGCCAAGGTCGCCGACAACGAAAGATCGGAAGCAATGAGGATCTTGGAGTTTCCTCGCACGTTGGTACATTACCAGGGCGGCTGTATGGTACGTTGAGTTAAAATCAGTGTAAATTGAAGGTAGTTACCGTTGCGGTGATCCCCTCTGAATGTGTGCCAAGAATACAAGATGCGAGAATAACTTGGCTGGATGCGTGGATCAACATTCCGAGCCTTGAACGCCAGCGCCTCCTCCACTTCATCGTCGAAGCCAGGGAAGTTGAACGATACGAGCTTTTCGACGGCGTTGTCCTCGCACATGCGATACACCAGCTGCCCCACGCATTCGCGCTTTCTACAATCGGCAAGTTAAGTATCGCAACCCGAAAGATAGCGAGTACTGACTGTTTCTCGTATGGGGTAGCGATCAAAGAAGAGTGCGCATCATCATATAAGCTCAGATCGGTGTATCCTTTGATGACGGTGTTCCAGAGTGACGAAGTGTCCGCGTCCAGAGGAGCAACAGAGAGAGCCAGCTGAGTAAATGAAACCTCATGCTGGACCAGTGAAGCCATTTTGAAGAGTTTCGAGGCGTGCAGATAGAAAAAGAATGCCGTGTCGAAGGGATCACTAGCAGGAAGGACGAAGGATAAGGCTTCGGAATCCTCGGTAGTGAGTGCGTTTTCAGGTCCTAATGACGCTGTTAAAAACCGGAAAGTAAACCCCACTAAGCGCTCACCAAATGCACCAGCGACCTTTTCCATGAGATACGCGGCGTCATCAGCGCGACCTACATTCAGCCATAATCTTGCATGAACGTAAGTAACACCGGCAGTCCGGGGAAGACACGAGATAATCTCCCGGGCAGTCTCGTAGTATCCAAGGGCCCGGAGCCGCTCGCAGAAGATAACCTCGTATTTAGTAGCATTTGCGGGAGAAATTGATTGCAGTAGACCGGTGGAATCAAGGTAGCGATGGGCTGAGCCCGGCAAACCGACAGTATCGGCCGGCTGGACAATGAGGCGGTGGACAAGAGAATATGTTGGCGCGAAATGGGAGCCACGGAGACTCCGCGACACCTGCATGTTGCGCAACCGTGAAATAACATCATCTGCTGCGACGTCTTCGCCAGCGGACTTGGAACCACTGGGATCACCGGCAGGTTGTCTTGTTAAGAACCGCAGTATTGCGATCCCTCGAAAGACAGCGAAAACCTCCGCCAGGAGAGCAGGTCCCAGTCATCCAACTGCTCGGCGAAGAAGAACAGTAGTGTCAAAAGCGAGAGACACAGGTCATATCTGGCGTTGACAGTGGCAGTAATATACGTTGCCGTCAAGGCCCGCGACCAGTCCGAGTGCGGAGGGGGGAGCAGCAACTCCACTTCATCCTCCTCCCTCTTCACATCAGAATCAAAGCCGCCGATGACGTCGAGGGCCGTTCGGGTAGAGGCGTCGATGTCGGATATGGTTTGCAAACGTCCGGCCATCCAGCTCTTTGCGCCCTCGTCCAAGGTTTCCTCGAATTTGACTCGCACTAACCTGGTCCTGGATAATATCGGCGAAGGAGAACGCATTCTCCTGGTGAATGATATCGAGGAGCCGGCTCTCCAGGCTCAGCATGAACTGCGCGCCGAGTTTACTCTGTAAACCCCACAAGATCCCAAAAATATCGTGCGGTGGCTCAACCGGCCGATCCACTTCGAGATTTCTGCGAAGACGAATAGGCAAGTCTTCGGCTACGAGAGACCCAAACACGCTCTCGTTCAACGACGATTATATCACCCCGGCCTTTGGCCCCCAGTACGAGCGGCCAGCGAGCGCTGCGCTCCAGCTCGCGACAGCGGGCGATAAAACCCTCCCAGTCCCGCTTCAGAGCACTCCAGTAGGTGGCATGCTGCAAAGCACCGGTGTGGGGATCCCGATTAAGGTTGACGGTGCATCCGACAACTGCTGCTATGTTTTTCTGCGACCGAGGCGTACAGCGTGGTGAGCTGAGGGGGAGGGGGGCCAGGGAGCGAGGCACAGGTATCGGAATATTGTTCTATTGCCGTCCGAAGAGTCAGTGCAGAGAACATCCCAGGTCGCATGATGGCCTCGAGAAACTTGTCCGTTAAGGACCGGGAGAAATAAGGAGTTCCTCGAGGTAAGCCGGGGTAAGCTCTGGTTCCGAGGCATATGAGAGGTCTGCCCGGGAAGTGCGTGGAAAACTGTTCTCGTCGAAGTCAGCGGTGTAAGCACGGTCTTTTTCAACCATGGATTGTCCTTGGCGGTCCCATAAAGTGTACAAACATCAGCGATCACCATGAAGTCCTGGAGATGACAATGCGCGCTATGTTTTGAACATTCGATTGTCCCGATCTCATCGAATTGATCGGAAACCGTTCAAGAAGTTGGAAACTGCCGCCAGAAGCCGGCGAGGAGGGAGTCGGAATAAATGCAAGCAAGTATATATGATCTTCGTTGGTGGGGGTGGAGAAAACGCGCAAACAACGTCTGGTGTTCCGCGTCGAGCAAGATGTGTGGTGGTTGCACCGCCTGGCGCTGGAGTTGATTCTCTGCCCGGGAGTAAGGCAGAGTTTTGGTTGCAACCAGCCAATTTTGGCTTTCCAGAATCTGAGATTCCTGTCGCGAGAAATGGTCCAAACATGGCCAACATCCGTTGGCCATTGGTGAGTGGCAATTGATATTATTTCCGAGCCGTTCGACGGGTAGAGGTAGAGCGGGGAGGAAGATGTCAAGGACGACAAGAAGGACGCGTGTTGAAAGACCGTCCGGTCCACTGTCTAGTCATCATTGAGATAGTTGAACGCGAAACATAGGAAAATGCTTACCTTCGCTGCCATTTGACCCAAGGAACTCGGTTTCCAAACGCAAAATCGACCCACTCGGCTGGCTGATCACGACAAGTGCGTCCCTTGGACGTGAACAAGTCCGTTTATTGTCCCGGAAAAAATTCTTGATGTGATATTCCCGAGTCCATGTGTTAGCGGTCTGGTGCAGCCACAAGTCCACACCACCGTCTAGCGGGAGAACTAAGCGGTAAAGCGAGCCTGTGTCCGTCACCGCAACAATGTGTAGCTCCGTTTCCCATAGGAACACCGCAGGAGAGGGGAGGACTAAAGCTGGGAACACGAAGCGGACCGGAGAGATGCCCGTAGAAAGCGAAACGAGCTCCAAAATAAGGCCACCCTGCAGCACACGAAGAAGAATTGTGCCAGTATATGGAGTATGCAACACGAAGAGTACGAGGCGTGCTCTGCTGGTGGACCAGACGCGTCTGGAACCGGGGGAAGGGCGGTAGTGTGGCGAGTGGTCTGAATGGGAATTGAGGTTGCCTGAACGGCGGGAAACAGCGACGAGCTGTGCGGCAACATGAGGCCGCGGTCCATTTTGGGGGGCGTTGCAGTGCCGGCGTAGGGTTTTGGTGCCAATGGACGCGTCTGACCGCGAGCGGTTGTGGTTTCTCCAAAGCAGTGGCAGTGTCTGTCACGTGACCTGCGGGAATTGAGGTTCTTTTCTTTCTTTTTTTTTCCACCACGGTGAGAAGCAAGATCAATGCAATTGTATAATTTATTCGTGAAGTTTTCGAGTATCATCATGCATGTGTAATTTTATTAGATCATCTCGACTGCACTGCTCATCGAGAACTGCCCAAATCATATGTCCGCGGCCACTGCGAGCTATGCAGTCTCTCATGTAACCAATTAGGGCAGGGACTCCGTGCGCGCGCCCGTAGACCACCGCATGACGAAAGATCTGGGTGGGCTGCCGAGGAGGACGACTGAATTAAACTTCTAGCCGAATACGGATGTGTAGCACTGAACCCGGCCTATACCATCGCAAGAACATCGAATGCGGAGGACTCGACCATATATTGGTAGGATCTGAATGCAAGTGGAAGCACTTGAGACCTGGTACAGTATTTTTCATCGCGAAGGGATGGACGTGAGACGGACCACTCACTGAAGTTGGCAAATCAATTAAACACCAGGCTCAGGCCAACGTCTCGGTCGATTAAACAGAGCAGTCTTGACCACGGAGGCGGTAACTGATCGTTGACACAATTTGGGGGGTGTATTGAATTAAGGCCCGGTCAACCAGTCTGATTAAGCGAGCGCTGTTGGTTCGTTCCCGCGTGTTTGATTTGGCCAATGAGCAGGACTCTGTCGACCCTTCGTTCAAGCTCAGGGGTGTAAGCTAAGGGCATGTGCTCGTGAGCGCGAATAAGAGTCGGACCCCGCGGCACTTCATTCCAAGCTGCCCAGAAATTAGATGAACGCAAAGAAGGCGAGCAGACTTGACCGAGGAATCGGACCATCCTCACAGCCGCACAGCGCGATTGTACCTCAAGGCTGTAAAGGTTACCGTCCATGTGCATTCTGGACGCTCCAGAGCGCCCGGCGACGTGCATTAACAGAGAATTTGGTTGAATTTTGATGTAAATATTCCGCCTGCCTGTCCCGCAAGTCGAGAAGGTGAATGTCAAGAAACCAGGCCGAAGCAGAGGTGGAGAAAACAAGGTAAGAACCTCGACGTGGATCGAAATAGCATTACATACATGACCACCGGCTTCCAGTGTTCTATGGGCCGGCTCTTCGTAAATCGTGAATGGCGCTGCAGTGGTCAGCGCCGGACGACGTGTAAGTTCAGATTTCTGGGGAAGAAGGTCCCACATCCGGCCAGAGTAACCGGTGTGCGGAGAACCTTTGCATGACGAAGAGTCCGCTCTGAAAAGGCCACATGAACATTGTGAGAAGTGGAAGACGTCAAGCCAGGCGAAGCCGGCAGATGTTGGAAGACTTGAAGGTGAGGTGAATCTACGTCATAGCCGTGAGGAGCTCAACGCTGCGCGAGGATAATTTGGGTCCGGCTTCGCTTCGCGTATGTCAAGATGTAGGATATAGGATAGAATACGCTGTTCCTTGTCAAAAATGGTCTTCTTACGAGACGACAGCAGACTGCCGCCAACGGCTGGATATGACTATCCAAACGAGACACTCACTTCTCAAGTCGTTCCACCATCCAATTTTTCACACCCGGACGTGAAAAGAGGGCCCAAGATTGACTCATGACGGTCACGGTGCGATTAACACACCGTCGCCCTCAAGATGGAGACTATCTTCAAACTAATTTTAGAGCGAGCTAGTAAGATGAAAATGGAACAGCCAAGACGGTTGCCGGACTGCTTCGACGAGAACGAGTTGGACGCTATCGAAGATCTCGGGCATTGTGTATTTCTTGCTTCTGAGGACCATAAAAAGCGTCGACGTCCATTCCAGCGTGGTTCAGCGCGAGGTTGGACCCACAGACCGATTGCGCAAGCACTGAGTTGGAATACAGGGAGGGGAACTAGTCCCAGTATTGCAGGCGATTCCATAGGCCCGGTGGCCAGTAGCGATTCACGATCGTACTTGGGATAGAAGAAGCGTCGAAAGGCATGCCAAAGAATAGCTATACGCAGTTCCTAAAGTTAATGGACACGGAAGACCACGATAGTTTCCGAGTCATCCAATTTGGCGCTCAAGCCAAGTAACATTCTGGGGAGGAGTCTGATAATGGGACGGAGTTGGTGCGGACCGTGGCGAAGAGGGAATAACAATGTACCAATTCAAGGGAATTCCAGGGCAGGCGCAATAAGAGTAATCCCAGTTCTGACCCAGCTTTCATTTTCGGCCGTGGTGGGTTTCGGTGAATTCGGAGTTGTTGATCGCTCAATGAGGCAACTCCTCTCGAACCACATACTTACTTCAAGTCGTCGTTTAGGCAGGTCTAGCGGATCAGGTGAGGAACACTATCGACCGTCGGCCAGTTTGGGAAATCAACACGACTCTGGGGCTTTGCGGGCGCGGTCGACCGGTGACTTTGGGATCGGTAGCGCAACTCCGACTTGACTCTTCCTCTGCCTTGCATATGCATGCCGTACCTGTGCACCCAGTACTACCGCAGAGATCTACCTCTCATCGCGCTTAAAGGTAGTTCGAGTTGAATTGCTGTCGAATCCCAAGTCGAACCCTCGAATTCCGATCTTCGACGCGCCAGCCTCGACTTCCATCAGCGTTTCGACCTCTTTTCATGCATTTACACTGTCTGCCGTCCCCGCTCCGCCTTCTAAATGAGTCCACCTCATGTAGACTATCCGAAATCGATTGTTTCGCAACCTTTTATGGCCCAACCGCACTGTGATCAACGAAAGCACCTCGACCTCGTTCTTATTCCAGCTGCCGCATAAAAGGCTCGCCTCGCAAAAATGGATTTCGAACCCCTCTGACAACTCCCTCTCATTTGCCTTATATCTCGTTCTCCTTCGCGCACCTTTGCTCATTTTACACCCCCTCTACGCAATGGACCAGCTCATCCTTACCAAGCCATTTTCTTCCCCACCGACGGTGCGCTGAACGCTTCCCTGGTTTTACCCACATCCTGACTCCAGGCTCTTCTCTCAGGCCGTCCGCCATCCGTTGTTCAGCTTATGACGAGGTACAGGCCAATCTCTACGTCGATAATTGCTCTCAACCTCTCTCGCAAGTCCAACACAATACGGGCCCAACACTGGTCCCGCATGCCTCATCCTGAGGCGCACATGGACTTTGTGAGCACCGCTCTTTGCCTCGTCTCACATTGCCTGACATTATACTACCTAGATTGCCGAGTCCAGCGGGCTCGGGGGAGCAAAGCCATGGAAATACTTCGTCAGTCGCCGTTTCCTTCTCCGGATTTTGCCGCTAATCTTTCTTTCTATATAGATCGTCGACTCCCTGGACATGATGAACAAGAAATTCACCAACCCATACATCGTTTACTACCCGGCCGTTTCGCGCGATGGAATGCCGTTCCCATTAACAAGCATTCGCGACATTCAGGGCTCTGACTTCAACGAAAGATTCGCTTGGCGAGGTACGATCCCCCTCCTCGAAGGTATTATTCCAACCTCAACACAATCTCTAGGCAACATCATCATTGGAAAATTTCGCGACCACGACCAACCATTCACATCGATGATGGACGCTTCCATGGCGGACTTTCCCATCCTGAAGAACTTTATCCGGACGCGCGCACGACTTCAATGCTAACTTGAGCCATTCACACCCCATATGCTCTTCTTCTCGTGACGATTCGCGCAACCAATAACTCAAAAACTACTCAGGTTTTTTCACTTTTGCTACTCAGGGACTTAAGGGACTTTGGAATGGAATGAAATGTACATAAATTACTTCGGACACAATAGAGTCCTCTGTTACAATTCATCGTCCGCCTTCTCATTATGCACCGATTCCTTTTTCGCCGCCGCCTCCCGCTTCGCCGCCTCCTGCTCCGCCTGCGCCTGCTTCTTCGGGTCGCAATGCTCCGGTATGGGGCTCCTCGGGTCAATCGGCGGGTGCGACACTCTCCCTACCTTGGGATAGTCTTTGTGCTCAGCGAAAATTTTTTCCAGTGTAGTACGCCTTCGTATTCCTTGTCCGAGAGCCCGCGCAAATCATGTGTCCGGTGCGTCTGGAAGCACCCCGTCCCAAATGCCCGCGCGGCATCTCTGCCCGCCCTGAAATGGTAAAGGAAATACCAACAGCGGTTAGTTGGAGATACAGCCCGGGAGAAGAACAGACGGACATGAAGCTATAGGATCCACCGGGCTGGTACGCCTTGCCCTTGCTGACGTCGTAGACATCTCCGTCGATCTACAATGCAGGGTCGTCAGAGCCTGTGAGCCCAGCAGAGCGTGGGTACCGTACCGCAAGATATGTAGGGCGCCCGGTCTCGCCGTTGTACTGCGACAGAACCTTTCGGAGAACAGGCGTTGGTCCGTCTGTCAAATAAGCGTATTAGCCGCCGTTTATCCGTTTGTGACGAGGGAGTACTACACCGGCCAAAGACTCTTGAGTGTCGGGAGCCACCGCGTCTCGTACTCCCACGTATAGCTCCCCGTAACGAACTTGCCCGCCAGCGCGAGGAAGATCGTCACATACAAGATAAACTTGAGCAGCCCCAGGAGCCCGACTTCCGTCGGCTGCGTGGGGTCGCGCTCGAGCGGCCCCACAGGCTCACCCTTGGCGATCTTCGCGTCGCGGATCTTCTTCTTCTCGAGCCATTCATTGTGCAAAGCTTCCTGGCGGTCGCGGTACTCCTTGTGCCTGCGGCGAAATATCAGTGGTGTGGTGAACCGAGATATCAGTGTGTCGTACGCAAGGAACGGCTGGTTGGCCGACTTGTTGGAGACGAGCCGGTCGGGAATGTGTGGGTCCGCCACCTTGGGCTCTAATCCAAACCAGTGAGCGGAACATATCCCGCCAATTCAAAGATAAGGAGCGCACCATCCGGCGGGGCCACATAGCGCTCGGGTTCTTTCCCAGTCAGGCCACCCATCCAAGACATTTTCGGCTGAAATGAAGCACTTTCAAGGACCCGACACAGGCAGGTCGTCCAGTTCCTGGTCGTTTGAGAGAGAGATAGAGATAGGTGACACGTACGCTGAGAGCTGTTCGACGGCGCGTCGGTTTCTTTCTGATCCCGAGTTCCCACACGGATCTTCAGGGCAATCAGCCCGCCGCGCGCAATTCGGATTGTTCCTCTCACAGCTCCTTTTTTTTCAAAGACATGGAGAGATTCGCATTGGCACAGACCCGTACAATAAAAAGAGTATTTTAGGACATCTATTATGGGGAGCCGATCCCAAAGTACCCTAAAGGCGAGCGTAAGATAAAAACTATATTACAAGTCTGGTTTCAGCGGAGGCATGGCGTTGTCGGCGGAGTAAGAGTAAGGACAAGGTGAGAATAGTGCAAAGGACCAAGTGAAGCGTGATGCAGCAGATCGTATATGAATATTATGCGGGAGAATAGAATGACCACCGGGGTGGGGCAAGCCTGGCGTGAAGGTGAAGGGACGGGGAGTGAAGGTGGAGCAAAAGAAGGGCAAGTGGCGTAAAAGTGTACAGACATCCAGCGTGGATGACACGAGGAGGAAGGAAAGATGCGCATAAGTATTATTGAATGTGCGAAACCCATGCGAAGACGGAGCCGGGGACGAACTATGGCGAGCCAGGGGCCGATGGGAGTAGTTGTCGGTGTTCACGCTCGCTGGCCTGCTGCGAAATTGTGATGTACGCGCCGCCCGTCTCTTCCGCCAGACCCGGCGGCGATGACGGCAGCATCCGAATGTTGTCCTCGTTCGGGTCCGATTCCTCGACCCAGTTCCGCATCGCAAGGAATTTCGGGGTTTTGATGAACTGGAAACAGGAGTGTTGAGTATGCGGGAGCAGAAACAAAAAAAAGAAAACGCACCTTCGGTACCGAGTCCGTGGCCATCAGACGGAAGACGTGCGTCTGGATGCGCTCGTACAACCGAATCATAGTCTGCAGCTGCGTCGCATTGAATGCATTCGCCTGCTCTTGGTCCACCTGTCCTTGGAAGACCTTCCCAGTCATACTCGTCACAACGTCCTCCAGATACTTCGACAGCTCATTTCGGAGCCCGTGGTCGATGTTCAGCTCGCACTGGCTCGAGGGCGCCAGGTACTTGTTGTAGATGAAGAACGCCGTGTTGATCAACGACTCGTGGTGCTTCTCCATGGCCGCCTGCCCGGGCGTGGATCTGCTCGACTTGCTACCCCGCGGGGGTAGCAGCCACGGCGCTCGAAGTGATGTTGAACTTGCGCTTAAAGTCTTCCACTTCAAGCCAGAACGACAGTTCTCCTCGCAAAAGTTGCCCTTCAGGAACTCGCGGAACAGGGAGCGGAGCGCGGGGTCATCGAGAATGTACTTGAGACGATCGGTGTTGCTCTCCTTGCCCGCCCGATGCGCCGCCTCGTAGTTGAGCTTCTCCGCGATCGAGATGCGCCGATGAATCTTGGCATCTGATGGCTTCTTGTTTCCATGCTCGGGCTCGTCGACCGACGACCGAGTGGTGGCCGTGAGGTTGGCGGAGGAGGTGTTGGGCGAGTCCTGGAGACCCCGCACACCGTCCCAGTGGGCGACACGACGACCTTCATCGGTGATCTTGTAAATGGCTTTCGCCGTGCAGCGGAACTCGCCGTGTTGCTAAAAACAGTCAGACGGAAATCAAGAGAGCGACAAATCAAAGACATACGCTAACGGGAGAGTTGCCGCCAGGGGCAGAGCCACGGACAGTGAAGATGATGGCTGAGTCGTTGTTCTTCCGCTTGTCGCTGACGAGGGTAATGAGCCCAAAGCGGACGAACTGGGCGGCCATCTCCGCCGCCTCCTCCCTTCCCACGACCGACGTAAAGTCGCATAGCCACTCGAGCGCAGTGACGGCAGCAAAGCAGTTCTTGTGCCCCGACTGGCCCTTGAGAGCCTGCGCACGGTCGGTAACGTCCATGAGCGAGACACCCTTGGAACGCTCGTTGTACCGGGCGAAAGCGTCGGGCACCCCATTGGTCTGGGGTGGGTAGTTGGGTTGGCGGCCGACGAAGCGACGGAAAAGGGCTGTGATGACGGACTGGGTGACAATAATCTCGTCATCTGAAGAGCGGCGCTCGAGGTGGAGGAGCTTGATGCAGATTGGCTGTGTGACGAAAACATTCTGCAGGTGGTCAGAGTTGATGCCGTTCTTGCTGATGAATCGCTCGAGGACATGGAGCCCCTTGGGCGTGAGGACGTAGACACCCCGGTCCTTGAACAGGTTAGACGAGGGGTCGGTGGCGTTCTCAATCAGGCGGGCATCCATGAAGTGCTGGCTCATCGCCTTTGCCATGTCGCGGGTCATGGAGAAGGTGGTTGTGGTGGTTGTGACTACTCTCGTGAGGCTCCCTGGGATCCGGTCCCCGATTAGATTGGGAGAATTTGAGCGAGGCGAGATTCTGTGCTGCCTCATCCCTATAAAGCGGTGAGTAAGCCGGGAGTGGCACACCGAGGCGAAAAACGGACGTAGAGAAGGAGTTTTGGAAGGTCTTGAAGAACTGCTTGTGGGGACCTAGTTGTAAGGATACTATTAATGTAGCGAAGAGGTCGAGGGTTCCTGAGGGGTATGAGCGACGAATCGGACTGGATTGAGCGGCGCACCTTGAGAAAAGGCCGCCCCCGCTTTGTGGTCTTCATCATGTGGGAAGAGGTACCAGGATCTTCCACGGACGGCATGGCGGTAGAGAGAGAGAGGGGAGGAGGAGGAAATTAGGGCGTGAAAGAAATGGCGGGAGGTGGGAGTGGGAGGCACGGCGTAACAGTCACAAATATGTCAAGAATCCATCAACCTCGTGTATACAACCCATTTCCTTCTCCGCCGTTCCAGTTTCACCTCTGCCCCTGTAAGCAAAGCCTAGCCCTCGCATCCCTGCATTAAACTACAATCCACTCGTGTGCCCTCCTCTTCACCCTCCTCAACCTTTTGTCCAATTACACCCGCGATTGATCGTGGGCAAGGAACCAACCCCTTGACGTGTCGCTGCTCTGAATATCTATCAAGCGATCCCAAGAGTCTTCTTCTTCTTCTGCAATTTTGGTCTCTTCTCCAATTGGCCCCCTTGTCGTAAAATTGCCCTGGCCCGCCCTGGAATACAGCCGCTATGCCGAGTTCAACTCCGATAAGCCGCTGGGGCGCACGCGATCGGCGATCCACTCGGCATCGATCGGCATGCCACCGCAATAAGGAATATGAATTTTTGGCTGCATATCCCCCATCCATTTTCTTTCGCGAGGCCTCAAGGAGCCTCAAGGCGTTATGTATGCATGCTCCACGCTAGCGAACGACGCTCCCGAGAGTAGGCCGCGGATCGCGAGTGCTGTCACCCGTTGCCCTGCAACCACGGCCCTGTTGCAGGAAACATACCGCGTCTCTACTCTTGATCCGTAAGGATGTGCAAAAAGAGACCGCGGGCCCCGGTTAAGCGTACCTTCATCTCCACCTCTCTTGTACTTGACTTGCTGTTAACTCACCGTTGAGCGCATGGTCGGGTACCCCTTGCAACCTGCTTGGAAACAATATCAATATTATGTGACTACGAAATAGAACATCGCGTCCGACCCGACTATTAGTACTTAGCCGCGCCCACAGTGAGATAGAAACGGTCACGCCAGGTGGCTGTGATGAGTCGTTCTCTCAATACCACCATTGGATCGCCATGAGCTTCACCAACATCAATGTGACCTGCGCCAGCTTTGAAATTCGTTGTGCTCACTGAACCGAGCCAGGATCCTGCCGGCGTCAAGGCCCTACTCGACCGTCTCCGCGCGTCCCAGGCATGGCAGAGTCTCGTCAACACACCCCGTCGCACCTATCCGCATCCGCGGCAGCGGCGTCCCTGGCTCGAGCTCTGTAGCAGCGTTGCTTTCGCAATTAAACTCTGCGCCTGTGCCCGCATCTGCACCGGCTCTGATTCCACCAACTGCCCCGGTTTCCAACGCGCCGCGACCGCCGCCGTCGCCGAGCAATGATTACGCGTTTATTACTCCGCCGCCGCCGGCACCTCCTGCGGCGACCGAGGATGTCCGGTCCCTGACGTTTCAGCAGGCGCTCCCCCGGCTTGCGCAACTCTCCGATGACCCCGCAGTTGTGTCGACCATACAACGGGTGCGTACATGCACGCCAGCGTTTCATATCATTGTCGCTGTCTCGATGTCCTGATGAGAGTGTGTGTTTCAACTGCTTGTTTTTAGTTGAAGCAGGAGCAGGATAAGCTGGAGCGCGAGCTCTGGGCGGAGCGCACGGCGATCCGTGCCAAATACGAGGAGAAAGTCAAGGTCGCAAAAGTCAAGTACGAGTTTTGTTGCATTATTTCTGATTCATTCTGACACGGTGCAGAGCCACCCTCATCGGAGCTGGTACGGGTCTGAGCAAGCATGAAGCGGATGTGCGTTCGGTTTCACTATTTGTGGTGTATGCTCATACTATCCGTAGATGCTGGTGCAGGCCTACGAGCGCGAGCTTGCGCGCTTCGACAGGGAGCGCGCGCTCCCCGCATGGGACGGGCTCGTCACCAGCCAACAGGCGGCGCTCGCGCAGCTCCGCGTCCCGACGATGTTCCCGACTGCCGTGAAGGGCTCCAGAGAGGTACGTGCGCACGTGGCGTCATCGGGTGTTGTGCTGTTAATGGTCTCTCTTCTCCTCTTCTCTCCCTGTCGCGCATGCGCAGCGGCAGCAGAAGGTGATACAGGTTCTCGAGGGGATTATGGGAACAACACTCGGAGCTTGATGCATCTTGATTCCTGTCGCTCGAATACGGCTCTAGATCTCTTGACAGCTAGACCTCATTCAAACCCGTATATCAAGGAGGGTTTAATGTCACCAACACCTGTAACTGGGCCATATCAATAGCGGCTCAACTTGCTGAATTCAACAAGGCGGAAGGCCGTGTTCTGATATTTTCTGTTCCGAGTTATAATTGCCTCGGAACAACGTTAACCTGGGCTCGTGACAACGACATCTTGCTGATATCACTGTTTGAATTCAAACTTAGGGAAGTGGAAGGCTGCCGCGCTATTTTGTCGCGCGTTCGGAGGTAGCAATTGAACCATATGTGCTGGTGCTGTGGGAGCAGCGGCGGCGCCCGGAGCGGCAGAGCTCGCCGGCAACTGCTCAATCTGCCCCCGGACTTCAGGTTCAGCGGAAAACAGGGAAGGATCCGGTGATTTACAGTGGACCTCGCAGGTGCGTAGGCGCAGATCGCGCCCCTTCTTATGCTTTTGTGGTCTAGTTCTGTTTCTGGAAGTATAGGGGATCCGCCATTAATGGAATGTCTCACACTTGTCGGTCAGATCCGGGAGGTCTCGGCAAGCCATCATCAGTACGAAGTACATCGAACTTCTCCTGCCCCAAAGGCCCTGATCTGTTTCAAGCTCGAAGAAATTATGAAGAGAACGGTACTCGGGCCACCTTTATGGAGAACATTCAAGGCGCCCTGGCGCTCAAGAGGCTCCAAGCCTCTTGTTCGTCGGAGAGGAATAAGACCGACGACCCGAAAATTTTTGATGTCGCTTGACGACGATCCAGATCGGACGATTGAAATTCAAGATTTCCTCAGGGTCGTTTATTGGAAAACTTTACTCACCGGCATGCTTTCGCTTTGACTCTCTCTTATACTTGTATATACTGGACCCGTGGGCCCCACTTCAAGATGCCTTTCGTCGACCTCCTCAGCACAGACGACTTCGCGTCCATCTACTACACGACCAACTCTGTCTTTGGCAACGTCGGTGGATTCGACCCGGAAAAGCCCACCGTCTGCATACTGCACCCAACGTTCCTCGACTCGTCATGGCTGTACCCGCAGTTCAACGACCCGCGCCTCGACTCGGAGTACAACCTCATTGCCTTCGACATGCGGGTCTCTGGCAAGTCCGAGTGTCGCCACAGCGGGAGACACGATAGTTGGGTCGACGCTGCAGACCTTGCATCTGTGCGCAGGTGTGTTTCTCTTCCCCGAAAACCGCGCGCCGCTCGAGTTGACCTTTTCGCTTCCTTCTCGCTCCCGGTCTAGCTCCTCCGCCTATCCCCCTTCCACATCCTCGCTATGGAGAGCACCTCCATAAACTGCGCGCTCAGATTTGCTGCGCTGTAAGTTTTCAAACATATGGGTCTACTACGCGTCGTCCCTCTAGTCCGCGGAACGCTGAGACTTTGATTTTCGCGTGCAGCTTTCCGGAGATGTGTCTGAGTTTGACATTGTGTAACATCCCCCCGCCGACAGAGTACGTCATTTTTTATTGAATTTCCTGTCGCCGCGTACCTAATAAGCGCCGCTGCAGGCTCCAATGGTTTTACACCGCATATGACGAGTTAATACAGACGTGGTGCTTTGCGGAGGACTTGGAAAGCTACGAGCATGTGGCGATGGAATCAGTGACGTTCTGCTTTGGCTCCGTGCGTCGGGCTTGTCCCTTCATGCGGAAATCATACTCATGATTGGCCGGCAGGATACATCCCCCGACTTGCGCGATGATGTGCGTCCCAGTTATCATGTTCGCGCGTCGGTACTAATGATCGGGCATAACAGCTTATCGCGTACTGGGAAGTAACGATGAACCCGCGAAGACGGCTTCGCGTGCTGGAGGGAGCAAATATGGTCCTGAACGTCCGTTTATCCATTTTTCGCGCGCTCGCATCTAGCGCTTAGCATTTTCCATTTTCCAGCGTTCACCGTTGCCCGCCGAAGCATACCCGCATACATCACGGCACCGGTACTAATCATTCACGGCGAATTGGACGAAAAGTGTCCCCGAAAGTATGCCGAACGGATGGCACACGAGCTCAAAGGCGTGCTCTACACTGTCAAAGGTACCGTAATAGTAACCCACATCTAAGTGCGCCCGGACAACTGACATATTTCGATTAGGCGGCGGCGGGTACC
>JARKIC010001439.1:0-120243 GCA_029378375.1 Mycena olivaceomarginata
TGCACCTGTGGCCCGGCCAGGGCACATTATAATGGTACTACATGGAGAGCTCCTTTTTGTTCATGCACAAGAACAGCAGTTCAGCCCCAACCCGGTGAAATGCTTGCTCGGTGTCTACAACAGCAGTACTAGTTTAATCAAGACCCAACGAGCAGAATGCGAGTTGCTTGATTAAGGCAAAAACGCAACTACTAACCAAATCCTAACTACTTTCCCCTTGAATGGTTTAGACTGTGCCGCCGGGTACGGGTCTTTTGAACGCTTTAAGAAGGTTCAAGGAGCCAGATAATCCAACAGAGGTTGCGAGGAACAAGCCTGTTTTAAGAGGTCTAGTCCAAAGTGCAAGGTTGATTTAGAGTATTAGACCTCTTTGAGCAATGCCAAACGAGTGCCTAAGCCTAACAAATCGAGTTTAAAAGCTTTAGAAGCTTGAGCCAACAATCCCAATCCCTAACAAGGTGCCGTGTTCTCCAAATCCCAAATAATAAGCCTTCCAAGGCTACTGTAGTGCGGTGCCGTGTTCTCAATCCTAATAAGCTCTCTCTAGCTTCTTAACCGTTCCCAATCCCAAGATCCCGATCCAACAATTGATATTAAGTTACTCGTGCAGACGAAACAAAACTTCTTAACGAAGTCAGTCCTGGGTGACAAGTCCCGAATCTCCGTCGTTTATCAAGCAATACCCGGTAAAGGCTAATGCTCTTAGTGACAGAAAGTTCAGTGCCTATCCATGCCAAAACCTCCTCCTTATATACTGTACAATTACGCTTACAATACGATGATTAGTCTACTGGCTGTATATGAGTAAGGCGTCCGTAGTTAATCACGTGTGGTTAAATATATAGGATCCTCGTGTGTCGACCCCTTAATGCTTGAGTGTGTCCGGTGTGACTGCTCCCTGTTCGATCGTGTAGACAGTCCCATCTTCTATCCTCTTGTCCCCCGTTCAGGACCTTCAGTTTTAGGTAGACGTAGGTACTGGCTTTGGGCCAGTACCTTAATCAGCCCAAACCGCCAAGTGGTTGTGGAGATATGTGAGTTACCGTCCTGGCCTGGCTCAAGTAACCAAATCAGGATGGCAACAATGATCGGATAGTTGATAAGCGAAGTTCAACCACAGCCGGGGTAACCGGTTACTGTTAAACCCGAATCACCTGACCCGTCGCGCAAGGCTCCCTCTGTAAATCAAGCACAACAAAGTACTTGAATGTTTAACCAAGACCCCACAGTGGCGCCCCGGATCATCAGAGAGGATGATTAATATTGCCCATGTTGTTTGTAGGCCCCGCGATGCCTTGATTAAGCAGGATGCTTAATCTTGGCAATTAAACCCTTAATCATGGATGTCAACCAGTATGAACTTTCCAGTTGATGCATCCCAGGCGGACTTGATTAAGGTCCTCATGCAGGATAAAGCCCTGATTAGCCATATAGGACTTATGCTAATCCTTTGGAGCAGCGCGCTACGTGATTAAGGTGGAAATCGGCAAATTCCTTGCTATTTCACCCGTGGTCCGTTTCACGGCTTATCACCGGAGGGACATTGAGGCACGCTTGGGTAACACACATAACCCCCCCCCCCCACGTATGATACTTGGACCCAGTATAGTCCAAAATATCTTGTAGAGGAGGCTGCTAAGCAATGTTGAAGTGGAAGCACCGTGACTCAAGCCCATCAGCAAGGAAAAGCAAGGTGTCAGAAGGCGTGGGTACATTGATGCAAGGTACAGACACCATCAAGCCCTTGTGATCCTTGTCACCCACAGCGGGAAAACCACGAACTTGACTTAAACGAAAGTCGGCAATGAAGATAGGGTCGCTGCCAGTGGGGGGAGGAATTGGAAGTAATGTGGCATGCGTTGGGGAGGTTCAGAATGGAGATGAAAAGCAATCATGAGTGAGGAAGCAACAGACACGATACAACTAGTGAGATATTCGGCATTGAGAGCCTTGATACAGTGGCAGCTACAGATATATAAATTTTGAGGATGGATTGGATCCCAGGCTTGAAGTAGTGGTTTTGAGTCTAACCCAACTAGAGGACTATCCCCAGCAGGAGCGGATTCAGAGATCAGACCAAGAACGGAAATAAAATTTGAGGAGCAAAGTGGGCGAAGGGGTTCCATTCACGTCTTTTTTATATGTGAAGAATCTGCCGGGGGGCATATGTGGCCACCCGGCCTGATGAATAGAATCATGCTGCGCCGCTGACAGCAACAGCTGCGATCGACTGCGACCTGTCAAGAAAAAGCTGCACGTGGGTCAGCTGTTTGACGGCAAATGAAAAGGCAGTGTTGGAAATCAGAGAGGGACGACAACAGAAGGGATTAATCGAAGAGCACAGGCAGAGGAAGAACAAAAGAACAAAGGATACAGCCGGCCAAATGAGCAAAATCTTAATGAACAATTAATCACCCAAGCCCGTGCCTTTAAGACCGTCATCAAGGGGTGAAAGGATTCATACGGGGGCTGGATTCTGATTCTGATAGTATTAGGGGATTAGATAGTTTGTGATCAGCAAACAGGACACATCTGTGTATCTGATGACAAGGAAGCGAGGGAGAATGAAATCCAAAGTAGCAATGTGGCGTACCACGAATAGATTCAGTGATTCTGCTAGGGTCAAATGCACCAGAATTGGAAAAGAAATCTGCATTGGACTGGACTTGAGCGAATTTCCACCCTCCCTGCACGCACTGTCACACCACTGTGTGGTGACACAGGGTCTGAGTATAGCTGCAAGGAAAAAGATAAATTCTCATGAGTCTACCACTGGTTACTTTACACTCTCGCTGAACGCACTGTTACACCACTGCGTGGCGTCAGCGACGCAATGTGTGATGGCTTCTGGGTCATTTCTTATCGGCCGAGTGGTTGAACTCAGGTCACCTTGGGTAAAATGCGAGCTCACCTAAGCCTCCCAAAATTCCCCTCTAGTTAAAGAGGGGTAACCCGGGGGTTACCCCTCTTTAACTATAGAGGATTTTAGCCGTTTTGCCTATGATGCATCAAAGGCTGTGGCAAAGCTGCGATAAAGTCGCAATACCCAGCAGCACATGGGGGCTAAGTCAGTCTAGCTGCACTAAAGTCATAATAAAGGCACATTAAAGCTGCACATACATATCACCTTATATGGAGATGTGATGGTAGACATAAGTTGCAATAAAGCTGTGATAAAGCTGTGATAAAATCACGACAAATGTGACTATTTACTTAAGGCTTGCGGGGGTTGGTAGCTGCAATAAAGCTGCAATACAGCTGCAATAAAGTCACAGTAAATATGGCTCTTTACTTAAGGCTTGTAGGGTACCATAGCTGCAGTAAAGCTGCCATCAGGCTGCAATAAAGTCACAATAAATATGGTGCCCTATGTAGAGTTCGGGAAACCACATATGCTGCATAAAAGCTGCAATAAAGTGCACTTAAAAGGCTTGAAACTGATGGCTGCCTGTATTGGGGTGGGATTGATGAGCCCTGGCCATTGTCTCAGCATTGATAGGTGTTCGTATTGTGTTTTACAGCTGCTTTACCATTGATGGCTGCCCACAATGGGGTTCCAATTGATGGAACACTACAAAAAAGTGTTGCGTCTCAGAAAATATTTTGCATTTTGTGGGCCAACAAGGCATCTGATGGGCATATGGTAAAGATGAATCTTGTAGCCCTTGATAAGCTCTACAATCTGAGGATAACTTTCCTTTTTTGGACACTAACGCCCTGTGCCCAAAAAGGAAATCTCCGACATCAACCCTTTCCTGACTCATAATTCTACTATTTTGGATGATCTGACCATGTAGGGTGTTATTCCTAGTTCTCTGAAGCTGATCAGGGTAAATGGAAGCTCATTATAGTGCAATAATAGGGTGCAAATAGTGAATTCGATAAATTGTGTTTCTGGCCATGATATCCAGGGAATCCAGGGATATACATACATCCTGGCTGTATTACTTTGTTCCCCTAGGTTTTGAATGTGATTGAGTCAAATTGCACCCCATTATAGGGGAATAATATGGTGAAAATAGCGAATTTGATCAATTGTGTTCCTGGCCATGATATCTTGGGATGCAGCAGTATAAACATCTTCTGAGGATATTACTTTGTTTCCCTAGGCTTTGAAGGTCACTGGTCAAGTTGAAACCCATTGTAGTGCATAATAAGGTGAAAATAGCGAACTTTCCCTTTTGGGACACTAACACCTTGCATCCAAAAAAGGAAATTTCCTACATCGGCCCCTCCCTAGCCCATAATTCAACTGTTTTGGATGATCTAACCATATGTGGATGTTTTTCTGAGCTCTTTAAAGCTTACTAGAACAGAGTGGAGCCCATCACACTGTAATGATAGGGTGAAAATAGCGAATTTGACCAATTGTGTTCCTAGCCATAATATCTTGGGGGTACAGCAATATAGATACCTCCTGACTGTATTAGTTTGCTCCCTAAGGCTATAGGAATACCCTGCATGCAATGGATCATATGAAGATCATCAAAAACATCGCATTTTGGCCATATCAGGAAATTGCATTTTCGCCCCATTGTCAGCCTCTCTATGATGTGAGATACCCCAACACACATCTTTTGGATGCTTCCTATATATATATACTAGAAAGATGCCCAGCTGACATCCTGGACACCCATACCCCATGATCTGAGGTGATCATGTGGTATAGTGCTGTTCACCCTATTCAGCATGCCACAGGGTCATAGGGATCCTTCTGTGTGCTTCAAACATATATTCCAGACTATATGAAGAGTTCTCAGCCAAAAAGCAGGCTATTATGTGATCATAAAATCGAAATATGTCAGATGACATTTCCTGGTTGTTTTGTGAATAGGGCACCAAGGAGACCATTGAGTGCGAAATGGACACTGAGAATGAGTAGTTACAGTGTAAATGACTCAGATTGAGCCTTATTTGAAGTGTTTTGGTTGAGTTTTGGCTGAGTACTGTGGTTGAGCATATAGGTTTGAGTACAACTTTGGTTCCATATACTGGCCATGGTTCAAAACACTATCGGGCCAGAACCTCACCAAAACACTTCAAATAAAGCTCAATCTGAGTCATTTACACTGGCTCTTCCCATTCTTAGTGTCTATTTCGCACTCAATGGCCTCCTTGGTGCCCTATTCACAAAACAACCAAGAAATGTCATCTGACATATTTCGATTTTATGATCTTGTAATAACCTGCTTTTTGGCTGAGAACTCTTCATATAGTCTGGAATATATGTTTGAAGCACACAGAAGGATCCCTATGACCCTGTGGCATGCTGAATAGGGTGAACAGCACTATACCACATGATCACCTCAGATCATGGGGTATGGGTGTCCAGGATGTCAGCTGGGCATCTTTCTAGTATATATATATAGGAAGCATCCAAAAGATGTGTGTTGGGGTATCTCACATCATAGAGAGGCTGACAATGGGGCGAAAATGCAATTTCCTGATATGGCCAAAATGCGATGTTTTTGATGATCTTCATATGATCCATTGCATGCAGGGTATTCCTATAGCCTTAGGGAGCAAACTAATACAGTCAGGAGGTATCTATATTGCTGTACCCCCAAGATATTATGGCTAGGAACACAATTGGTCAAATTCGCTATTTTCACCCTATCATTACAGTGTGATGGGCTCCACTCTGTTCTAGTAAGCTTTAAAGAGCTCAGAAAAACATCCACATATGGTTAGATCATCCAAACAGTTGAATTATGGGCTAGGGAGGGGCCGATGTAGGAAATTTCCTTTTTTGGATGCAAGGTGTTAGTGTCCCAAAAGGGAAAGTTCGCTATTTTCACCTTATTATGCACTACAATGGGTTTCAACTTGACCAGTGACCTTCAAAGCCTAGGGAAACAAAGTAATATCCTCAGAAGATGTTTATACTGCTGCATCCCAAGATATCATGGCCAGGAACACAATTGATCAAATTCGCTATTTTCACCATATTATTCCCCTATAATGGGGTGCAATTTGACTCAATCACATTCAAAACCTAGGGGAACAAAGTAATACAGCCAGGATGTATGTATATCCCTGGATTCCCTGGATATCATGGCCAGAAACACAATTTATCGAATTCACTATTTGCACCCTATTATTGCACTATAATGAGCTTCCATTTACCCTGATCAGCTTCAGAGAACTAGGAATAACACCCTACATGGTCAGATCATCCAAAATAGTAGAATTATGAGTCAGGAAAGGGTTGATGTCGGAGATTTCCTTTTTGGGCACAGGGCGTTAGTGTCCAAAAAAGGAAAGTTATCCTCAGATTGTAGAGCTTATCAAGGGCTACAAGATTCATCTTTACCATATGCCCATCAGATGCCTTGTTGGCCCACAAAATGCAAAATATTTTCTGAGACGCAACACTTTTTTGTAGTGTTCCATCAATTGGAACCCCATTGTGGGCAGCCATCAATGGTAAAGCAGCTGTAAAACACAATACGAACACCTATCAATGCTGAGACAATGGCCAGGGCTCATCAATCCCACCCCAATACAGGCAGCCATCAGTTTCAAGCCTTTTAAGTGCACTTTATTGCAGCTTTTATGCAGCATATGTGGTTTCCCGAACTCTACATAGAGCACCATATTTATTGTGACTTTATTGCAGCCTGACGGCAGCTTTACTGCAGCTACGGTACCCTACAAGCCCTAAGTAAAGAGCCATATTTACTGTGACTTTATTGCAGCTGTATTGCAGCTTTATTGCAGCTACCAATCCCCGCAAGCCTTAAGTAAATAGTCACATTTGTTGTGACTTTATCACAGCTTTATCACAGCTTTATTGCAACTTATGTCTACCATCACATCTCCATATAAGGTGATATGTATGTGCAGCTTTAATGTGCCTTTATTATGACTTTAGTGCAGCTAGACTGACTTAGCCCACATGTGCTGCTGGGTATTGCGACTTTATCGCAGCTTTGCCACAGCCTTTGATGCATCATAGGCAAAACGGCTAAAATCCTCTATAGTTAAAGAGGGGTAACCCCCGGGTTACCCCTCTTTAACTAGAGGGGAATTTTGGGAGGCTTAGGTGTGCGAGCTATATACTGCCCATAAACATACAGCTTTATACAGTTCTGCTTACACCCGTAACTGTATAATGGGCCCCAGAAGACCTTATGGTATGGTACAGCACGGCACAGCCGCATAACCGTAACCGTAAAGTATATTTTATGGATACGGTGGAGATCGCTTCTATAAAGTGAGCCTGTAGTGCTGGCCATAATAGAGAGTTTGTGCAAAAGCCGCATGAGCCGCATGCGGCTTTTGTGCATTGTGCAAAGCTGCATGCGGCACCGTGCGGCTTTCGTCCCCCCATCAATTATGTATTCAAAACTTGTATATCAGTGCTATGAATGCTGTCGGCATTGATTCCGGCATCATGCGGGAAAAGAAGTGTGGAGAATGGCCTTTTTAGGCAGCATCACGGCCATAGCCACGCAGCGGTTGTGGAGAAGCCAAAGAATAACATTAAAAATGATGCATATCACGTTTGGTAAGTGGTTCAACGTACTGGATAGCACCTAAATTACCCATATTTCATCAACATCAACATCAATCCACTCATAAATTCTTCAGTTTATCACGCGGCTTTGCACAATGCACAAAAGCTGCATGCGGCTCATGCGGCTTTTGCACAAACTCCCTAATATGATATGAATACAAATTTTGCATATTGTATTCATATCCATATCATATTCACCGTATTCATGTTCTGGTAGGTGAATGTGAATATATTCAAGACCTCACGTTTGGAGAAAGATTGGGTCATAACTTGGTCATAACCTTGGGGAATCACCCTCTTTATAAAATTAAGCCTCTCTGTTTGTCTGAAGCCATATCTCCATATGGTTATATTGCACAGCAATGGCAGACACACGGCAGACATGCACTTTAGCACCATCCAACTAGCATGCAGAAGGCGGTCAATATATTAAGGTCCGCTCGCATAATGCCAAGCTGCTTGATAGCTGGCTCAACCACCTGATAATACCACAAATCGCCTCTAACTAGAGGGTACCTTCCCCCCCAAAGGTACCCTCTAGTTATAGGGAAACTGCGTGTGCCACAGAAATGCCATGGCAGCCACCGCCAGGGAGAAAAATGGGATTTTGGCCATCTGTGCCACTGATTTTGAAGGGTTTTGGCAGGGGGTCAGTAAAGTGTGATTTTGTGACAAAATAGTGCCATAGCTGCCACCAAACCTTTAGACCCGGATCAGTTCCAGAAATGTGACCCAATTAGTGCCATGTATGCCACGGGTCAATTTTAGCAGGGTCAGTAAATTTTGTGACCGGGTTAAATAGCCACCCATGCCACAGGTCAATTTTAGCAGGGTCAGTAAATTTTGTGACCAGGTTAAATAGCCACCCATGCCATGGGTCAATTTTAGCAGGATCAGTAAATTTGTGACTGGGTTAAATAGCCACCTGTGCCACGGGTCAGTTTTAGCAGGATCAGTAAATTTTGTGACCGGGTTAAATAGCCACATATGCCACGGGTCAATTTTAGCAGGATCAGTAAATTTGTGACCAGGTTGATTAGCCATGCGTGCCACGGGTCAATTTTAGCAGGGTCAGTAAATTTGTGCCTAGGTTAAATAGCCACCTGTGCCATGGATCAGTTTCAGCAGGATCAGTAAATTTTGGGACCGGCTTGATTAGCCATGCATGCCACGGGTCAATTTTTGCAGGATCAGTAAATTTGTGACCGGGTTAAATAGCCACCTGTGCCACAGGTCGGTTTCAGCAGGATCAGTGAATTTTATGGCAGGTTTTATTAGCCATGCGTGCCACGGGTCAATTTTTGACAGAATCAGGAAATTGGGGACCGGGCTGAATAGCCATCGGTGCCACCGGTGACATGAAAAGGGATTTGGTAATTTTGAAAGGGACATAGTAAAGACTCTGCTTGTCTGCCATCTCTGCCAGCAATCTACCTATCCCCCCTGTTTGTCCCAGGCTAGCAATGCAACTCCCTCCATCACCTCCCTGAGTTCCTCTCCCCAGGCATCCTCACTCTCATTGTCGTCACTGGAACCATCTCCATCAAGCCAACCATTTTCAGAACCCTCATCGTCACTTGCAAGGTCCATGTCAACATCCATGGCACCTGACACGGATGCTGTCAAGGCAGGATGCGACTCCTGGGAGACGGTTGGTATCACATCAGTCTCGGGGGAAGGTGAGGCAGAGGTGGGATGTCTCCGAAAATTACAAGGTGCTTTTCAAGGTTGCTTTTCAACTGATCAGTGACACCAATGGCTAAATCACCTGACCACAAGTTGTCTGATAATCCACCTGCAGCACAAATGGCTACCTCACCTGTAGGGATCGTCACCGTACCCGTCCAGGACGGTTGGACGGACCGACGGACCGACAACCGTCCCATCCCGTCTCTGAGCTCCTGTCTCCCCAGCATGCCGTACCATCACCGGACAGCAGTGAGGATGGCCGTCCCGTCCACCGGAAGACAGAAGGACAGACGGATGGGACGGATGATTCTACTAGTAGTAACTCGAATGGCCATTTCATACATTCGGTGTGTCCTAATCTAAAAATCTCCCACTCAGGTGTGCGCTTACTGGATGTATTAGACATCTTTACTTCGGTGGATTCGGTATATATTTCCCTACGTCAGCAGACCGGGGAAGATCAAGGTATTGTTTAGCAATCTATTTTCGCTTGAACATCACCGAGGAGCCCGACTGTATGTTCAATTTCGTTGGGAATGCGATGACACTGTGATCCATAACTTATAGGTGACGTTCAGAGATCAAAGAGTTGTGTTTCAAGAAAATTTGAAATTGTAACAAAGAGAAGATATTCGAAAGATTGCAAGACAGTGAACAACGACCAAACCTCATTCATCAAATAACCAAAACGAAGACGACCACAAACCGAACTGTGACAATGTAGCATTACTGGCAGTATAGAATGCCATGAAAAACATCGAACACCAAGAGCACTAACTGAACAAAAGAGGTAATATATATCCCTGGTTGGCGTTGAAATCGAGTCTTTCTGATTCCGAGATTGTGTATAAGTTGGCCATTTTGGTCGTGTTGTACAAGCGGTAGAAAGGGACACTTCCATACACTTGAGTCGGATAAATATAGAATGTATCCACAGCAGCGATTCTGCAAGGCGGCGTCTATTTCTGTCTTTGAAATGGTATAGAAGTTGTGCGCTGTGAGGTGTGAACCAGGCGATAAAAGGGGCCAGTTGACTCTTCCTGAGTGATGAAAACGGGAGCAGCGACGCCTTGCAGGACAAATGCGGTGGTGCCGTTAGGTCACGCCAGCAACGGTGTGTAATTGCAACAATTTTGTTTTACCGAGTTCCGTCTGACCATCCACCATCGGATGGCCGTCCCATCCACCATCCCGTCCCATCAAGCGTGTTGAGTGAGCGTCCGCTACCGTACCATCGACGGACGGTCCACTGGACGGCCGTCTTTGGTACTGTCTGTCCACTGGGATGGACGGTGACAATCCCTACTCACCTGGCCCCCAATTCACTGATCCTATCAAAAATTGACCCATGGCAGCCTGGGGAGAGGAAATCAGCGAGGTGATGGAGGGAGTTGCATTGTTAACCTTGGACAAACAGGGGGAAGAGGCAGATAGCCGGTAGAGATGGCAGACAGGCAGAGTCTTTACTATGTCCCTTCCAAAATTACCAAGTCCCTTTTTATGTGACTGGTGGCACCGATGGCTATTCAACCCAGCCACCAATTTCCTGATTCTGGCAAAAATTGACCTGTGGCACGCATGGCTGATTAAACCTGCCACAAAATTTACTGTTCCTGCTGAAACCGACCTGTGGCACAGGTGGCTATTTAACCCGGTCACAAATTTACTGATCCTGCAAAAATTGACCCGTGGCATGCATGGCTAATCAAGCCGGTCCCAAAATTTACTGATCCTGCTGAAACCGACCCATGGCACAGGTGGCTATTTAACCCAGTCACAAATTTACTGATCCTGCTAAAAATTGACCCATGGCACACATGGCTATTTAACCCGGTCACAAATTTACTGATCCTGCTAAAATTGACCCATGGCATACATGGCTACTTAACCCAGTCACAAAATTTACTGATCCTGCTAAAACTGAACCGTGGCACAGATGGCTATTTAACCCGGTCACAAATTTACTGATCCTGCTAAAATTGACCTGTGACATGCATGGCTATTTAACCCAGTCACAAAATTTACTGACCCTGCGAAAATTGACCTGTGGCATGGGTGGCTATTTAACCCGGTCACAAAATTTACTGACCCTGCTAAAATTGACCCATGGCATACATGGCACTAATTGGGTCACATATTGGGAACCGATCCGGGTCTAAAGGTTTGGTGGCAGCTATGGCACTATTTTGTCACAAAATCACGCTTTACTGACCCCCTGCCAAAACCCTTCAAAATCAGTGGCACAGGTGGCCAAAATCCCATTTTTCTCCCTGGCCTCCCGTTGGGTGGCCGCCATGGCACCCCTGCCATGGCATTTCTGTGGCACACGCAGTTACCCTATAACTAGAGGGTACCTTTGGGGGGGAAGGTACCCTCTAGTTAGAGGCGATTTGTGGTATTATCAGGTGCAATTAAATTAGCATCTTGCAGTTCAACTCGATGAATGGAGTGTTTGAAGAGAACAGGGTTGTTTAACTTGGAGAAACAGACAAACTGGTGGTAACTGATGGCATCTAAGTTGATTTGTTCGTGTTACTTTGATCTAACTTGGCGGGCAAGTTAGTTGCTTGCAGTCGACTTGTGCTACCTTCAGTTCACTTCTTAACTTATAGGTCAAGACAACAGTTGAGTTTTGAAGGTCATTTAAGTTGAGGTGAGACTGACATGAAAAGTATGTAACCTTTTCCCACACATTCCGCGATCCATCTCCTATCTATTTTCTGACCACACTTGGCCTGTAGATGGAACACACATGAGGAAGAGAGCATACAGTATAGTACCTGGTAATGGGACGGCACCCTGTAATGGGACGGAGGCATTTTCTCCCCGCTATAGGTACCCCTTACCCCGATTCTTTTGCATACAGCAAGTATAACATATATAGAACATCATATTAAAATACCACACCCATCGTTGCCTGCGATCTCATTGCAGAGCAAAATCAATCCAAAAAGTCCAGAAAAGTGAAATCAAATCTGACCATCAGCTTTGAATATTTTCATCTAAAATGGGATTACAGCTCTGAGATTGGCATAGGGTATGGATGTATGTACAATACGTGTATGTGTGATATACCGAGAGCACGCAAGCAAAAATTGAGTGCTCACTAAGGTGAATTTAGAAAATGGCTCGAAAACAGCATTAATCAAGATTGTCACGCTCGCATCTTCCCCATTCGGCCTCACTCATACTCGGAGTCAGTTTCATGCGGAATGTGCCTCCAGTGCTATTGGATTGTCTCTTGAGCCCCAAGGAGCGTCCTTCAGATTCCCGCTTGCCACGGCCAGCCAATATCTGAGTTAAATAAATCTTTCGGTAGTGAATAACCAATGCTACCCGGCGTGACTGTGATGCGTCCCATTGCTACATCATTGGATTGATAACAACTTTTGACCTTGATTCTGGGCGATATAGGCCAATTCGTCATGGATAAATCCAAGATGTTGCACCAACCCTCATTCAGACCGATACTTTCGATCGGCCAACTCAGTTTTGGTAGAAACTGTCACATTTCTGTGCATAACTCGGCAAAAGATTTGACCGTCCCATTACTAGGTACTATACTGTTCATCCAGCATATCAAAGATACTGATTGAGTCAGGTTGACCCTGTGAGCAGTTGGGTGCTAGTTGTTAGTAGTTACTCCATGGTGAGGCATGTGGTGCTCTTACAGATGTATATTCTTGCTAATATAGAAGTAGAGGAAGATAGAATAAATTTAAAAGGGTCTTTCAGAAGACTTGAAGGCAATACAAGTTGGCAACCCGCTAAGTTAGTACAAGTTAGATTACTTTTCACAGACTCCAGGCGGATCTGTGAAACCTCTGATCATAGGTTTACCTGGCTTTCCGTCGGATCAACGCTTCCGGTCGCTGGACTTTGGCCATGATGCAGTATGCGCTTGATCTCGAGTTGACGGGTGCAGACCTTGCTCACCCAGATGTGGTGGGGTGTGAGAAACCTTCCCTGGGTGAGTGATGTTGCATTGACCGGCATAGATGTAACAAATTGATTCAGATGTGGCTGTGTTGGAAAACGGTTTTCCACCTTTCTCGTGGGCCGCACACACTGAACAGCATAACCAGATGTTGTATCGTACGAGAAGGAAATGGCCGCGGCGTCACACAGTTCCGATATAGTGACTATCCTTTGGCAACGTGGGAAAGAAAACGGCGACAAATTCGAATCCGTCGAGGCGGTGTAGGATGTAGAGCAGGCGCTCGATGAAAGCGGAGGACAGAGCGAGGATTTCCAGCAATGGCTCAGTGCTGTACCTTGTGAGCGGGAACGCCTGGTGGTCTCAGATTGTGAGTGCATATCCTATACAGCGAGATCCCGCTCACCTGACAAGACCACATCTTTGAATGCTTTGGCATACGTGCAAGCCGAACACGCACAGGGCTGAGATTTAATCTAAGCCGTGAAGCCAACCAGCAGAAGAGTCTTCGGTCCTCACAACAGCGGTTCGACGTCATGAACCAAAAGCACTAGGGGAACGCGCTGGTGTGTCGTCGAAATGATCACGGCTCGTACAACCACAGCGTTCTATACTAAGCCGTTCCGGCACGAGAACATGTAGGACACGGAGGAGACAATGTGGTGTGCAGAGAGAGCATCAGCGTCGGCGGAAACATGATGCCAGGCTCGGATAACAATACGGAACCCGTACATAGGGCACACAAGCAGGCGGAGCATGGAGAGCGCGGGTGAAGGTAGAGCAGGTCCTCGAGACGCGGGCACAACCCGCACCACGCACAAAAAGGTGCATCCTTGGGACGGCCGGCGTGGTGTACAGACACAAACGGCGGCCTAACCGGCATCGACGCTCAACTCAGCTCATGGTCAAGCCCATCGCATGACTTTAATACGCCCAAGGAAGGCTCCCTCACAATCGCAACACGCAACTCCAGAGTCGCCGTAGAGTGGGATATCACAAAGAGCGCGAAGCGGGAGATAAACAGCTAGCCGGGCGTGGAGGCACGTCGTAACCGAGAGTGAAAAAAGTAACTTGTGACGGCTAACTTTAACTTTGATCGCCCCTTTGTCTTGGCGGGGCTAACTTTACTTTACTTTTCCCACGCTTGGCGAAACTAACTTGTTGACAGCTAACTTGTACGGTTCTGACAAGACCATCCAAGGACCACAGTAGATGTTTCCTAGCACCTGTAGAGTACTCTAAACCTTAGCAAAGTGTTCTATGCTGGCCAAATTGATGAATTGATGATGAATGTGTCGGCGTCATCACAGAACCTGAGCATCTGTGCGGTGACTTCTCCAGTAGTCCCCTTGCGAAGTGGTATGGCCCCAAACATGACTGCTAGCGCTCTGGGGCCATCACTCAGGCAGGATACGACACGCTCGGTGATGAGATCATCCAATATGTCCCCATTGAGGTTGAGCGGCTCTCTGAGTTCATTTTGGACCGCCAGAAGCTGTAGAAGGACTGCACCGACACCCAAAACCCGTTCCTGGCGTTCTGACTCCGGGATATCCGAGAGAAGCCCATAATCCAGCAGAGAGGTCAAAGGAGACGAAAGAACTACTTCCATCTCCGGCGTGGGAGCCAAGCCGAATGTGCGCATCCAGTCAGACACACCCCGACGTCGTTCAGTCGCCTTCACTGATTTGATATATTCTTTGAAGTTCCCAATCATCGGGTGACCAGGATCAAAGTCCACCAGGATTTTAGCCACCTGTGGGATTGCTGCCTCAAATATTTCCTCAAGTTCAGGATTTTTGTGATCAGGGTGGTCGGGTAACATGTAGAACGGCAGACGGACTTTCCCAATCTGAAGTTATAGTTAAGCCGACATCAATTTAACGATCGAAAATCGTACCTGTTTGGCGGTCAAATCCACCTCGGCAATCTCCTCGCAGAATTTTCTGGAGCGGGTGAACCTCCGAAGAAATAGCGGGGGCAAAATGGAGGACTTGGAATCATAAATGATTCCGTCAGTGCACTCATACCACCTGAATTCGTACTCGTTATGCGGAGCGGCGTTCTTGTGACGTTCAATGAAAGTGGCTGGATACCAACGCGTCTCTGGCGCCTTCCAGTCCGGCACATTAGGGTCCGGGACCATGAGATCCTTTCCCCGCCATAGACTTGCACGTAACATGAGAATAATTGGGGCCAACAATAGAAATGGGACCTACAATTCACCGAGAGGGTTTTTTGCAATGCAGTATTTACAGACAAATCGGACGTCTTTAGCGCCCCAATCCACGCCTGAAGGAAGGCATTCCATGTGCGACCAGTTTCGGCACCTTTCACACTGTACCTCCTCAAATATCCCATCGCCCTCCGGGTCTTGCGCCCCACAGCCATGACACCACAATGGGCATAGCGTCTGAGAGTTGGTTTCTGCGAAGCTGACCTCTCCAGTCAGTGTCGGAGCAGGGCTCTGATCTGGGGTGAAAAATAGGTCTTGGCTTTGTGGAGGAGCATTCGTTGCAGGAGAGGAAATAGAGTCTATAATCATTTTATTCACAGTGTCGCTGGACTCGGGGGGCTCGGGGGAAGGAGTATCGACCACAATTGGAGGGGTTTTCGGACGCTTCAAGTCTTGCTGAAGGGCGACTTCATAAGCTGTTTCGATTTCGAGGAGCTTTTTCTGGCTCTAGAACAAAATGAATGACTGTTTCAGTGCACCGATTCAATTGTGATGCAGACCTCCATGATGTCGGTGCTGCGATGGTACACCCACAAAACAGCTGTCCTATCTGGCTCGATTATCACATCGCCCGGGCCTTGTGCAACAAGGGATCCACCGCGAGCCAATTCGTCGTAAGAAAAGGTTATGTCGTCAATAAGGAATTTCGAGGTCCAATGCAATTTCTCAGCGTCATGGGATATGGTTCCAATGAGTTCGTAAACAATTAGACCACCCTGGCCGTCGTCTATGGTGAATACCTTTGTGTGAAGGAGAGGGTCTTGGGTCCCGGTATACGGATCGATGTGCAGAATTTTGGGCCAGACAGTTTCAATTGTTTCGAGGACCAGAGGTGAGGATTCTCCGAGACAATCTGGTTCCTCGCAGTCCGGCGCCGGAAAGGAGTGCACAACAGTCTCGTCTATCCGTGGTGTCGCAGTGGAAAAATATTCAGTCAGCGTCACAGCCGAACGGTATTTTGCACGGGCAACACGCAGGTCGAATGGATCGATGGAGAGCACGGTTTGAATCCCTCCCACCGCGATAGAGCACGAATGTTTTGCAGAACATGTGCCGGACAAAAAATGACCAACACCGAACGTAAGTTGCACATCGTCACAGGGATCGCAATCCTGATTTTGGCTCGTTCTAGGCTCATAAAGAAACAACGGTTAACCACTCACTCGTATTGCGTGGGGAATCCACACTATGGAGGAGCCATATGCGGCCGGGTTGGAATACAATTTCCAACGAGTGAAAATTGCATATCGTGCCTTTGCCTGTCCTAGACCCAGTTCGCGAACGCCATCGAGATCATCTGGGGAGGCACTGGCTATCCATCTGAGTCGACGCTGAAAGTGGTAGAAAAAATCTGCGAGGGCCGATCTTGGTGGTAGCCAAGAGAGAAACAGGGCTCGTTTCTGGTCTGGCCATCGTGAAAATGCTCGGTACCAAATTTCCATCACGTTATCGAAAAAACACGAGTTCGGGGCATCCCACTTGTAAGACTTCAGGAAATGACGTGAATGCGCGGCCGAGGGACCGGTAGGTAGGTTCGCAGACGGTGTGGAACCCGCCGTATTAAACTGGAAGTCGGCTGCGGCCAAAGCAGCAATTGTATCCGGAGCGCGGCCGTCATTTTCTTGCAATGCTCGCTGCTTAGGCACCCGACGGTTCCTCGGTTCGGCCGCGTTAAAATGCCCATCTAAGAAATCCGTCAGCGGACGATAAATTGATCGAATAAATCGATGAGCCCACCTTTAATGGCCAGGTATTTCTTTTCCATCTCGCGCACATGCAGGAATATTTTTTCCATTCCAGGTACAAGCTCTTGATCCTTTCCAACGGCGTGATGAAGTAAGGAATGTTGGTGTTCAATGGGGTTGGAGGTTGATGGAACTTTCGCCGCAACTTCGGGATCAACTGCACTTTTTGCCGGAAAAATCATCGAGGCAATGGGTCCACGTTCCCACCAAGCAAACCAATTTTTCGCAGCGGGAAAAGTGATTTTGAGCATACGAACAACTTCGTCAAACCGGTCTGACGTAGTTCTGGGTGACAAAAGCTCTCGCAAGGAGTTTTCAAAAGTCGAAGTTAAATTCGGGGGACCACGGAATGCGTCTTCTTGATGCGGTCGGCACTGCGCCAGAAGTGGGTATCACATCCCACTTCACCTTCTTCCGCTTCACGCACGAGATGTTTGCGTTCAGCCTTCTGGGCTTCTGCAGATAGTTGCGAGAAGCCAGGAGTTATGGCAATAATTGCATCAGCATATTCTTCTGCGTGCGCGGCGCGTTGAGCCGCAGAGAAATCCATAACCTAGCCCAAAATGGTATTGAAATTCGGACATCTGGGATAAAATGAGACCCACGCAAAGAAGCATTTTCCGGTTGAAGCGAGATCCTGCGTGCTTTATTACCGACTCGAAGATGTGGGCAAAGTGGGGCCGATGATGTGCGGTATCTTGATGATTTATCCACGAGTAGAGAACGGGGGTCCATTCGTTCGAGGTCATACTGTATGCACAAGTTGCGAGCAGTGTGCCCATTTGGAAAAATGTAAGGTCTCCATCGATTACGAACCCATGGCGGGCAGCAGTTGGGCCGTTTGTGAGGTCAAGAATCCACGATTCGACGGATTCCTTGATAATCTCATCCATGAACGGAGTTTGAAGGTTGATGAAGACGGGACCGCTCAGACTGGAGGCCCTGATAAACGGTGTAGGAAGACGCTTTTGGAGGTCCCCAATAGCACTGATGGTGGCGAGGCCACCTTTCAGTGAGGACGCGGTGATCCCGAGCCGGTCTTGGCTTTTCCCGACAGCATACCGTGCAGCTCTTGCATTCGCAAGTCCAGGTGAGATATCAGCAAGGGGCACGGATCCAGGCCCGCTATCCCCAGTCCGCAACTGGTGAACATTTGCCTCCTGCTTGCGAATTACCTGTAAGTCGATCTGGTCCTCCTGCACCTTAGACAATCCACCGCCCGGGGGGCGTTCGTGCGTGGAATGGTCGCCAAAATGCTCCCAAACAAGGATGGTTTCTCCACCGCGTTCAACCTTGTAATGCAATGAACGCGCCTCACATCTGTCGTGGACCAGAGGTGCCTCAAGAGAGCAAGTGCGGGATGTGCACCCATTTTCCAGCTGTTTCTTCCGGGAAGCAGCCTGGGTTTTGGGGCGCGTAAATCGCCCGCAACCTTCGCATCGGAACACACCAAGGCATATTCGCTGTTCTGCTGCATGACCCTCGTGCTGAACAGTGCCATTGGACCGCCACGCCCACTTGTTGTGTTTCCATTAATGGTCCTCCTCACCTTTAACGACTTCGCGGCGCACGTGTCCCGTGGGCCAATCGAATGAAGAAGACTCTGAATGGTCTGGAGCTTCATCACCCTCTTTTTAAAATTAAGGGTGTCCGAAGCCTTTTTAAACTCCGCCATCCGCTCTAACCTTTTTCGTCGGGCTCTCTGTTTCCACTCATGCCGTGCCTGCCGGGGCCGCGTAAGATCCCATCATCACTCAACGTGTACGGCCTCGGCAAGTCCAGTAAAATGGGTTGTCTTGAATGCTCAGTCCCTGAGTTGAATTTATGTTGATTAGATTTTTCAGGCACAATCCATCTCTGTTATAGTTCCAGTTCACGCCAGAGGAAGGGGATGCGAGGCCGCAAAGCGGCCGAGCAGCCGCTTGTTAGAACTGTAAAATGTGCTCGGAAACTTTGTTACCGTGAAGTGTCTGAAGTTTGGCAATGCTACGAGATTCAGAGGCGACGTAGGAACCCTCCAGATTCGGGGCAGCAGGTGCAACAGAGGAGGTGCCCTGAATAGATCCAGAATAACCAGGAGGAGGATAAGGTGGCGGCGCAAAAATTGACTGAGGTACAGATCGAAAGCCTGGATGGAGTTGTGGCAGGTTTGAGTGCCAATTATTCGGTGGAACGGCACCGGCAAATGGAAAATATCCCATTGGATTTATGTTCCAGTTTGCTGTTAATATATATCAGAATGTATCTTCAATTCCAGACAGAAGTCTTTCGTACGAGGCTGTGGCATGGTGTTGTAATACATATTAAAGTTCGACTGAGTTTCGAAGGGCACCGGCTGGTAAGGGAGCTGAGACTGGGATACAGGCTGCAAATAGTGTGGAGGATAGTGTGGCCAATCCCGGGAGGTGTTCGAGCTTTCATCTTCCCGGATATTATTGTGCAAAGGATTATTCTGGTGTTGTAAGTCTGTGGTGCGGGGGTATTTCCGAGGACGCTGAAGGGGTGGGGGGTCCGGGATACGATCTGGAGGGAAGAAAAAGTTCCGCAGTGCACTAAACATTGCCAGAAGTATGCAGACAGTTGGGTGGCAGGAAAACGAACTTGTGTGATCGGCACCGTCACGTGCAAGGGCATAAGCGAGTCTGAGACTATTGTCATCGTGGCTTTCACACCTTCTTAGCTCAATACACATAAATGAATCAAATTACTATGAGTAACTTCAAATTACTTCCAGTTACTTCAAGTTACTTCAAGTTACTTGCAAGTAACTTGGCCCGCCAAGTTAGATCAATGCGATCAGACAAAGTAACTTATGCCATCAGATGGCATCAAATCCCGCCAAGCTCGTCAAGCTATAGTCGCGATAGCGTGAATTGGCACTTGGCACAACCTCACAAAGCTGAAATAGATCCTGGGGTACCTAGTACACATGTAACTTGAAGTTACTTAAGTTACTTGCAAGTTACTTACAAGTTACTTAAGTTACTTACAAGTAACTTTGTCGTACTTTACTTTACTTGTCTGCCACAAGTAAAGTAAAGTAAGTTTTGTAAGGCTAAGTTAGTTTGTCTAAGTAACTTTGTTAACCATCCGTCGTAACCCATCCGCACGTCTTGCCCCGCTTCCGCTCTCGCCTACCCGACGTGCGCTCTGTCCGTCGGTGAAGCTGCCCACATGCCCGCCCGTGCTCGAGCTCGAGTTGGCATACGCATGCGCATACGCCGTCGCCGTGCTCGTCACCCGCCTGCGTCAAGGCCGTGAGCGCGCTGCGGAGGGTGTGCGAGAGGGAGAGGGCGCCGAGGGCGGGGGCGTGTCAAACAGAAAACACAAGTATTCAGTTCCTTGAGGATAAAGAGGCGGAGAACGAAGGAGGGGAGGACGGGAAAGGGGAAGGGAGAGTGCGAGTATCATAGGCGAAGAGAATCAGAGAGCCGTGGATAGTGTGAGATGAAGGTGGGGAGGAGAGGGGCGGGGTGATATGAGAGGATGCAGCCGAGGACGGCACGATGGGAGGAGAGGATAGACGATAGCGAGAAGGGGAAGAACGAAAGAGAAAAGGGAGGAACGAGGACATACCGCGGTGCCTCCGGCGCGCGGAGGTGTGCGTGGTGGCCACACCCCGCTGTCTGTCCATGCGCTGCTTGTCCTTGTCCGGAAGTCCCAATCTATCGTACGTAGCCTGAATCACGAGAAGGCGAAGCACGAGCAGGAGAGATAGAAGCTCCGCTGACGCCCTGTGGCTGGAACGGCGTCAGCGATGGCGGGGTAGAGATGGAGACCGCGCGTGCGGACAGGCATGCACCTTGCATCTGTGGTCGTCTCCACGGGCTGCAATGGGGATCAGAGCGATCGGGGCAGAGCAGGGGGGATGGGTGCAATCTCCTTCGGGAAAAGTGCAACATCTGGCTCGCTCCGCTCCAAGATGGGTGAAAGTGCGGGAGCAACGGGCGCGGGTGGGTCGTCTTCCTCGAGGACGTCGATAGGCACTGCGACGTCCTCCACCTACAAGGGCTTCTTCTCCACCCCGAGACCTATATCCATGTCCCCCACGTCGACCTAAAACACCGCGGGCGCCTCGACCTCCGCAGGCGCCGGATCCGGTAGCTCGTCCTCCTCATCAGGCAGCGGGGTGGGGTAAAGAGCAAAGGAAAGACAATTGAAGACAAGTGCGGACGGCCGAAATTTGCCGACATCTGCGGAAAGAAACAAGCCACAACATCCTCCCTCTTGCTTCAAACAGCCATCGGGATCGTCGCGTCTATGACCTACCGGTTACTCGAACCCAGCCGCAGACCAACCCAGCGTCTCAGGGAAGCCACGCGCGCTCGAAGTCCCTGTGGTTTGCTATTCTTCTGCGGGGATTATTTCAATGCCCACTTCTTCAAAGTTCACAGCAATTGCCCATGATTGTTCCGCGACCGCGGCACACACCTCATCGTCCTCACACAACTTCAACATCCAGACGCATACCACCATAACCCGCGCCTGGTGCCCGGTCCGCGACCGGAGCTTTCTTGTTTCAAGTTCTTTTAGCTGCCCCCTTGCTCTCTGCACATGAATCTGACCGAAATTCACTTGACCCCCGACCCAACCCCCTCTCCGTCTGGATTTTGAGTTTCAATCCAATCCGGGAGATCTGTGAGCTTCCTCCCCATTTCCAGAATATCCCTCTATTCGAGCGAGATATGTATGTATGAGTCCCGAGATCCAGATGGGCTAGGTTAAACCTCACGGGTTTATAACCATTAACAATGTTAAGCCCGATAATCAGTCGGTTAAACCGTGAATTTGCCATCAATACTGGGGCTGTAGGCAGTGCTAACACGATGTCGGGGCACCGTTAAACAAAGCTAGTAAACCGGGTATTTAACCGACCACTATAACCGGTTTAAAGTCACCGTTAATCCAGGGAGGTTAAACCATATATTTCAACCAGCTAATACTGTTCCAAATCAAAGGCAAACTGTATGGTTAAACCAACTAACATTCTTAACAGTTTACTTGTAACAAGAGTGTGGTTTAACCAAACAGTTTAATGACTTAACATGGTTAATGGTTTCAACCCGTGAGGTTTAACGCAGGCCGTCTGTGTTACTACAAAGCCTGCGGCAGAGTTTGCCGACAGAAAGATAGCCGCTCATGGCCCAGAACCAGATCAGGAGGGAGAGTAGGTGCAATAGACAGCTTGATGTGCATGGGGCACACACTGGACGGAAAGTAAGAACCCCTGAGGCAATTGATTGAGGAGCCGGTTACTATCCAGTCGAGAGCAAGTCAAGAGAGACCAGGGAGCCGTCGGAGAAAGGATTGGCTGAGATGAAGAGTGGGATATTGCAGAAGGTCGCAGTGAGGGGCATGGTGGAGGTGTGAGAGAAAGAGACTTGCCACGTTGATGTGTCCCAGCGAAATGCCAGTCAAACTGTTACGTCAAAATACTAGTCGACTTGTCCGGTCGAAGTGCCATTCGACCTGCCACATTGAAATGAAACCCTTCTTGCCGTATACGAGACACATATGACCTCACTGGATCACCATTGGCCCTGGAGAATGGATGCTGGCGCAAAACTGCTGACAAAAATCCCAGTTTACTACCAAAAACTCGAAAGTGGGGCTCCCTATAGAAACCCTTACCTAACGGTAGCGGGGATTCCACCCAATGTGTCCTTTCTCTTGGACCATTGGGGTGCGAGACCTACAGTCCGTGAGACACGAGGTGGCACACCGCTCGAACGAACATCAACGAAAGGTAAAAAAAATGACATACAGCTTGAAGGTAAGATGCCGAAACCATCCCAACAAGAAGAACTTCGTTTGGACCCTCTTGCAAGCTCAGAGTGGAGCCTGCACGAAAGAACAAGGAATATAAACGTATAGTTAGGATGAAATAGTGGCTGTAAATAAAGTAAGTGTAGAAACTGGGGAATGAGGAAGAATGAAGATTGATCCTATCGTGCTGCCTGCCAGTACAGATGCCGAGAAACTTGCATGTAGAACAATTCCACACGCCGGCCCTTTGCCCCTGCCACAGCGCCTCTGCCAGTTCCTCCACGGACACCTATGCCAGTCACACCTCCATCGCCTCTGCTAGCTCCTCCCCGGTCGCCCTCACCAGTTCATGCTCCTACTGCACCACCAGCTAAGGTCAAGGGTAAAAAACACAGTGACGGCTGCATTGGATTCAGTTGGAGCAGTAGCTGATGATACACTGGGAAGAGGTCGCAGACTTCGGAAGTCGCCACAGGCATGTCTTGTGCATTGTACCAATTCTCAGAGCTTAGGTGTTTACAGGAAGCACGAGAGGAGCGCTCCCAAAAGGCAGCAGAAGCTGTTTTGAAGGCTATGGGGAATAAGTCAAAGGTACGTGATTTTTTTGGCAAATGTTATGTTTCCGCTCATCGAAGTTTCAGCGTTGACGAACATGGTGATTAGACAGAGTGTTTTAACCCGGTTTAACCTGTTCAACATAGCGATTAAACTGAACAGCCTAACCCCGTTAAACCATTGGATTAAACTGTCAGTTGAACGAGTACTTAAAAGGAGACAATTTAACTAGATTGAACTTCTTATGTATCTACATTTGGTATTGTTTGGTTGGGTGAAGCGGGGGTTAAGGTTGTTAAACCATTACGGTTGAACGTGGTTAAACCATACTATCCATGAGGTATTGCTGAGCACATATGAATACTGTTCCAAATCAAAGGCAAACTGTATGGTTAAACCGACTAACATTGTTAACAGTTCACTTGCAATAAGAGTGCGGTTTAACCAAACAGTTTAACGACTTAACATGGTTAATGGTTTTCAAACCCGTGAGGTTTAACACGGGCCATCTGTGTTACCTGAGTCCGCCCCACTGTTGTTGTGTTTTGCAGCTTCCGGCACCAACGGCCTGATTATTGGTTCGTTGTTGATTTATCTAATTGCATTCGGCGCTGATTCTCTTCAGCTGAATCATACATATATATATATAGGACAATGGCTATTGGACTGGAGACATCCTTTTCTGGCCACTCCTTCGTCCGCAAGATGAGCAAAAACGAAGAGAAGGAAATGTATGAACTGCTCCCGAATCGAACGGGAATCCGGGGATGGTCCTGCGGATTTGCGATGTGCGGACGCGCCGAACCCTACAGGTCGGCGTGTTTCATAGGATGTACATAATTTCATTCATGCGGAATTTCTGGCGGCCGCCGATTCAATATCAGGCTTTCTTTCCTCCCATCGTAAGGTCGGTGGTTGAAATTACGTGTTTGTTGACGTCGGACGAACGCTGCACCTTGGCTCTGCCGAAAGCCGAGTGCTCAGATGCCTCTGGCCTGTCTTTCGTTGAATGAGCGACCGCCCAGGCCTCGATGCTGAATATCCCAGAACGATCCAATCGATGCCATTTGCTGTGGTCTGACGGTCTGACGGTCTGACGGTCGTATTGATCCCGATCACTCCCATCAGTTGTTGATCATCCGTGCCTGCTCTCAGCGCTCACCCAAACTTTATCATCGGTCCATTCACTTGGAGCTGTCTGTTCTTCGTCCCAGTTCTAGCTGGCAGCCGCCAGGAGGTGTGGCTTGCCCATTGTCTGCCAAGCTCGAAAACTTTCGGAGAATCCGACACACCACGTCCATATGAGCGCACAGAACTGTGCCTTCGAGCGTGTCTTTGGTGGGCTTGATTCTTGCCACCGCGCATGTGTTTGCGACCCATGGGGCATCAACCCCCCGTTTTCAATCCGTTCTGGAATTCCGTGGCTTCCGGCGGCCCTTCGACTTGCCACTTGATCAGGCTCAGGATCGGAGGTTTTTGCCAGGAACGAATTTTGGTCTCATGCGACTGTATTTTGGTTTCATAGGTACTATATGTCTGCAGCGCCAAATTGCCATCACCGAAGAACTGATAAAGATTTCCAGGTACCTTGTCCAATCCTAATAAGGTGCTGAAGTCGCTCGCATCTGTCGAGTGACGGCTTTCCCCGCCGGTCCTGGTGTTTCGCCGGAACATCGCAATACAATGTTAGACGCGCAACGTCGAATAACTGTTCTTGTTCCTGTTTACTGTTCCTTGCATTGGGTTCGAGCGCTACCTGACTTCGCAAAGGACGGAAGTGCGCGCTAAGACCCTCACTGTACTTCGTATAAATTGCGCTGGGGTCTTGCTTCTCTATCGACAACAACACTTGCCATCTTTCTTTCGACACCAACTTGAACACCATGGCGGCTGATCTATCTCAGTACAGAACGTGCGCCATTGCGATACCCGACAGCGAGAAGAATTCGTCCGTCAGCAATGAACACATCATAGGTGCCATCGGCGGGACGCCTGCGAGCTCTGCGGCCCATGCCGTCGTCACTAAGCTTGACCAGCTGTGGAAGAGTGGCGCAGTAAGTCATGGTTCCGTCTCTTTTGATGCTCGTTCTCTGACTTATCGCAAGACCGTAACCTACTCCTATGTCGGGGGAACGGAGAGAACCAGCAATCGAAAGTCGATAAGGTCATTCTCGAATGTTGATGATAACCTTCTTCCTGCTTGCCAAAGTCCTTACACCCACCGACGTATACAGATTCCCCAACGCGAATCTTACCTTCCAACGCGCTGCTGCTGGAACACTCCGTATTTCTTTCGATCCTCGATTGGGATCCTGGAGCTATGGTACGTTCTGAAATTATGTCTTTTGCTTCATTTCCCTCATATGAGCGACACCAGTCGGAAAGGTCAACCAGTCGATTCCGAGCCCTCAGGTTACGATGAATCTGGGCTGGGTCGCGGATAACACCACGGTCTCTACCGATGATCGGGGCGTAATTCTGCACGAGTTCGGTCACGCTCTTGGGCTGCTTCATGAGTAGGTCGCGATTCCCTAATGTCATCCCCTCTTTAACTTTCTCCATATAGGCATCAGAGTCCGGCACGTAGCGGAACTATCAATCTCGACGAAGACGCAGTCTATGCTTATTACATGGCAAGCCAGGGCTGGGACAAGGCCACTGTCAAGGCGCAGATAATCGACGTCTACAACTCGACCGACGTCTCCAACTACAGCGCGCTCGACACCACGTCGATCATGATGTACGTGCTTTTTTTCTTCCTTCTTTCGTGTCCGGGTGCTTCCATGCCGTCGCTGACTTGATTTGTACTTCCAAGGTACTTCATGCCGGCGGCGATGAACATCCAGCACATCGACATCCCGCCGAACGAGGTGCTCTCGGACGTGGACAAGGCGTACATGGTCATCAACTACCCGCGTCCCACCCCCCACGCGGCGGCACCGAATTGGACGCTCGACTACGCGCTAAAGGTGTTCGGCGTCGATGCGGCGACGACTCAGGATATTATGAACACCAAGGGGGACGTGACCAAGATACGTGCGATCTTCACCGCCTTCCAGGTCGCGGTGTGCATGAAGGCCTCCCCAGTGAATGGGGCGAACCCGACCCCCCCCCCCCCCCCCGATCAATGGTACGGATGGTATGAACGGCGCGAACACCAGCAGCGAGGATGGCAATTCCGGCGGGGCGGGTGAGTGCAGTTGGCGTCGTGGAGGCTCATTGACTCACTTTATTGATTTTCTTGTAGCGCCTGCCAACGGGGCAAATAGCGGTGGGAGCGGCAGTAAATCCGGGGCCAGTGGTACCGCCAATGGGACCGACTCTTGTGCGTGCATTGAAAGTTCCGTTACTCCCTTCAAGGCTCATCTTTGCGTCAGCGCCTACGACCCTCATACCCGCCGAAACCTGGTGTGATACGCCGGATCCCATACCGCAGGCGTCTTCGGATGTTTCCAGCGGGGCGCTCCGTGCTGTATCGATCAACGACAATATGTGGATGCCATATGAAACCGTGACCTACGGATTCATGGACGGCCTCGATGCGCAGTCCGAGCCCACAGGATACCGCAAGCAGCGTGTGCAAAATGCCCTGGCGCGCTACATGGCTCACACATCCTTTGTATTCAAGGAAGTCGATATCAAGGGTCGGGACTTCAATGACACGACTGAACGGCAGAGATGCGTCATATGCATTGCATTTGGACCGTTGACGTCGATTCAAGGTAGAATCATCCTAGGCTGGTCCTGCGCTGGGAAGGAGGCGAAAGAATACACTTTCAATGGTCACATCAGGGAAACCCCTCTCAGAAATTTTCACGAATTTTCGGACAAAATGACTAGAAATACCACCAGTTCCTTCAACTTCGTAATTTTCTCGAAAATATTTATCCCCCTCAAAAAAATTCCTAGATTCCTTGGAAATGTGTGCACAAGTACTTCATATTTACGCTCCTGTTTGGTACAATTTTCCGCAGAATTGCTTGGAATAATGTGTTCAGATTTGTCTCAGGTGCCATGATAATGAATGCCAACACATTAAATTGCAGCAACGTAAACTAAGGTAGGGACAAAGAACAATAGTAACTAGGTACCCCAAAACACAGCCCCAATGCGGTTGAGGTCAGGACCTCCCCGCATAGCCATTGTGTAAATAAAACACTGCTTACCATACCATTCGACATAAATCCCTGTGAGCACCTCTCTCGGTTGCGTCTACCGAGACAATGGGCATCCGAGACCTGCACGAAAGATAATGTGAGTACGGTGCAGGTCACGGAAACGTGTCAACATACCTCCATCTGGCATTCCGGCGACAATACGTGCTGTCCATCAGCTACAAGAAATTGGGAGACGTGTCAGTACGGCACAGGTCATGGAACATGCCAACATTCCTCCATCCGGCATTCCGGCAACAATGTGCGCTGTCCGTCAGTTACAAGAAATTGAGAGACGTGTCAGTATGGCGCCACCTAAGCCTCCCAAAATTCCCCTCTAGTTAAAGAGGGGTAACCCGGGGGTTACCCCTCTTTAACTATAGAGGATTTTAGCCGTTTTGCCTATGATGCATCAAAGGCTGTGGCAAAGCTGCGATAAAGTCGCAATACCCAGCAGCACATGGGGGCTAAGTCAGTCTAGCTGCACTAAAGTCATAATAAAGGCACATTAAAGCTGCACATACATATCACCTTATATGGAGATGTGATGGTAGACATAAGTTGCAATAAAGCTGTGATAAAGCTGTGATAAAATCACGACAAATGTGACTATTTACTTAAGGCTTGCGGGGGTTGGTAGCTGCAATAAAGCTGCAATACAGCTGCAATAAAGTCACAGTAAATATGGCTCTTTACTTAGGGCTTGTAGGGTACCGTAGCTGCAGTAAAGCTGCCGTCAGGCTGCAATAAAGTCACAATAAATATGGTGCTCTATGTAGAGTTCGGGAAACCACATATGCTGCATAAAAGCTGCAATAAAGTGCACTTAAAAGGCTTGAAACTGATGGCTGCCTGTATTGGGGTGGGATTGATGAGCCCTGGCCATTGTCTCAGCATTGATAGGTGTTCGTATTGTGTTTTACAGCTGCTTTACCATTGATGGCTGCCCACAATGGGGTTCCAATTGATGGAACACTACAAAAAAGTGTTGCGTCTCAGAAAATATTTTGCATTTTGTGGGCCAACAAGGCATCTGATGGGCATATGGTAAAGATGAATCTTGTAGCCCTTGATAAGCTCTACAATCTGAGGATAACTTTCCTTTTTTGGACACTAACGCCCTGTGCCCAAAAAGGAAATCTCCGACATCAACCCTTTCCTGACTCATAATTCTACTATTTTGGATGATCTGACCATGTAGGGTGTTATTCCTAGTTCTCTGAAGCTGATCAGGGTAAATGGAAGCTCATTATAGTGCAATAATAGGGTGCAAATAGTGAATTCGATAAATTGTGTTTCTGGCCATGATATCCAGGGAATCCAGGGATATACATACATCCTGGCTGTATTACTTTGTTCCCCTAGGTTTTGAATGTGATTGAGTCAAATTGCACCCCATTATAGGGGAATAATATGGTGAAAATAGCGAATTTGATCAATTGTGTTCCTGGCCATGATATCTTGGGATGCAGCAGTATAAACATCTTCTGAGGATATTACTTTGTTTCCCTAGGCTTTGAAGGTCACTGGTCAAGTTGAAACCCATTGTAGTGCATAATAAGGTGAAAATAGCGAACTTTCCCTTTTGGGACACTAACACCTTGCATCCAAAAAAGGAAATTTCCTACATCGGCCCCTCCCTAGCCCATAATTCAACTGTTTTGGATGATCTAACCATATGTGGATGTTTTTCTGAGCTCTTTAAAGCTTACTAGAACAGAGTGGAGCCCATCACACTGTAATGATAGGGTGAAAATAGCGAATTTGACCAATTGTGTTCCTAGCCATAATATCTTGGGGGTACAGCAATATAGATACCTCCTGACTGTATTAGTTTGCTCCCTAAGGCTATAGGAATACCCTGCATGCAATGGATCATATGAAGATCATCAAAAACATCGCATTTTGGCCATATCAGGAAATTGCATTTTCGCCCCATTGTCAGCCTCTCTATGATGTGAGATACCCCAACACACATCTTTTGGATGCTTCCTATATATATATACTAGAAAGATGCCCAGCTGACATCCTGGACACCCATACCCCATGATCTGAGGTGATCATGTGGTATAGTGCTGTTCACCCTATTCAGCATGCCACAGGGTCATAGGGATCCTTCTGTGTGCTTCAAACATATATTCCAGACTATATGAAGAGTTCTCAGCCAAAAAGCAGGCTATTATGTGATCATAAAATCGAAATATGTCAGATGACATTTCCTGGTTGTTTTGTGAATAGGGCACCAAGGAGACCATTGAGTGCGAAATGGACACTGAGAATGAGTAGTTACAGTGTAAATGACTCAGATTGAGCCTTATTTGAAGTGTTTTGGTTGAGTTTTGGCTGAGTACTGTGGTTGAGCATATAGGTTTGAGTACAACTTTGGTTCCATATACTGGCCATGGTTCAAAACACTATCGGGCCAGAACCTCACCAAAACACTTCAAATAAAGCTCAATCTGAGTCATTTACACTGGCTCTTCCCATTCTTAGTGTCTATTTCGCACTCAATGGCCTCCTTGGTGCCCTATTCACAAAACAACCAAGAAATGTCATCTGACATATTTCGATTTTATGATCTTGTAATAACCTGCTTTTTGGCTGAGAACTCTTCATATAGTCTGGAATATATGTTTGAAGCACACAGAAGGATCCCTATGACCCTGTGGCATGCTGAATAGGGTGAACAGCACTATACCACATGATCACCTCAGATCATGGGGTATGGGTGTCCAGGATGTCAGCTGGGCATCTTTCTAGTATATATATATAGGAAGCATCCAAAAGATGTGTGTTGGGGTATCTCACATCATAGAGAGGCTGACAATGGGGCGAAAATGCAATTTCCTGATATGGCCAAAATGCGATGTTTTTGATGATCTTCATATGATCCATTGCATGCAGGGTATTCCTATAGCCTTAGGGAGCAAACTAATACAGTCAGGAGGTATCTATATTGCTGTACCCCCAAGATATTATGGCTAGGAACACAATTGGTCAAATTCGCTATTTTCACCCTATCATTACAGTGTGATGGGCTCCACTCTGTTCTAGTAAGCTTTAAAGAGCTCAGAAAAACATCCACATATGGTTAGATCATCCAAAACAGTTGAATTATGGGCTAGGGAGGGGCCGATGTAGGAAATTTCCTTTTTTGGATGCAAGGTGTTAGTGTCCCAAAAGGGAAAGTTCGCTATTTTCACCTTATTATGCACTACAATGGGTTTCAACTTGACCAGTGACCTTCAAAGCCTAGGGAAACAAAGTAATATCCTCAGAAGATGTTTATACTGCTGCATCCCAAGATATCATGGCCAGGAACACAATTGATCAAATTCGCTATTTTCACCATATTATTCCCCTATAATGGGGTGCAATTTGACTCAATCACATTCAAAACCTAGGGGAACAAAGTAATACAGCCAGGATGTATGTATATCCCTGGATTCCCTGGATATCATGGCCAGAAACACAATTTATCGAATTCACTATTTGCACCCTATTATTGCACTATAATGAGCTTCCATTTACCCTGATCAGCTTCAGAGAACTAGGAATAACACCCTACATGGTCAGATCATCCAAAATAGTAGAATTATGAGTCAGGAAAGGGTTGATGTCGGAGATTTCCTTTTTGGGCACAGGGCGTTAGTGTCCAAAAAAGGAAAGTTATCCTCAGATTGTAGAGCTTATCAAGGGCTACAAGATTCATCTTTACCATATGCCCATCAGATGCCTTGTTGGCCCACAAAATGCAAAATATTTTCTGAGACGCAACACTTTTTTGTAGTGTTCCATCAATTGGAACCCCATTGTGGGCAGCCATCAATGGTAAAGCAGCTGTAAAACACAATACGAACACCTATCAATGCTGAGACAATGGCCAGGGCTCATCAATCCCACCCCAATACAGGCAGCCATCAGTTTCAAGCCTTTTAAGTGCACTTTATTGCAGCTTTTATGCAGCATATGTGGTTTCCCGAACTCTACATAGAGCACCATATTTATTGTGACTTTATTGCAGCCTGACGGCAGCTTTACTGCAGCTACGGTACCCTACAAGCCCTAAGTAAAGAGCCATATTTACTGTGACTTTATTGCAGCTGTATTGCAGCTTTATTGCAGCTACCAACCCCCGCAAGCCTTAAGTAAATAGTCACATTTGTCGTGATTTTATCACAGCTTTATCACAGCTTTATTGCAACTTATGTCTACCATCACATCTCCATATAAGGTGATATGTATGTGCAGCTTTAATGTGCCTTTATTATGACTTTAGTGCAGCTAGACTGACTTAGCCCCCATGTGCTGCTGGGTATTGCGACTTTATCGCAGCTTTGCCACAGCCTTTGATGCATCATAGGCAAAACGGCTAAAATCCTCTATAGTTAAAGAGGGGTAACCCCCGGGTTACCCCTCTTTAACTAGAGGGGAATTTTGGGAGGCTTAGGTGTATGGCGCAGGTCACGAAACACCACGTCGTCGATGGTCTCTATCCAAGAAAAAGGTCAGCAACGATTCTAATGAAGAGGTGGGAGACTCACTACTTCTTCCGACATACTACGGATGTCCGAGATGGGTATCTAAGGAGGAAGAGACGTCAGCGCTCCCCATCGGCGGCGTAGAGGAACGCACTTGTGCATGCTGGCGGTGCACATCCTCTGACGTACCAATTGCCCTGCATGGTGGGATGTGCTGTCGGTGTATTGTTGGAAAAGAGAAGCTGTAAGGGTGTAAATAGATGATGAGACCTTGTGATAGCCTAGCGCAGCAGACATTGGGGCACTGGAGGAGGAGGATGAGCGACGGCAAGACTGGGAGATGGGGGGAAGGAAGAAAGGTGGGCTGTTTGGACGTATTGCTGTCACATCAAAGTCAACCAGCCTTCCCGAACAAGTGGTCCGTAACCATGGCGTGCCGATCGCGTAAGTGCCGTACAGTTTAGGGTGGGCATCTGTATACCTTGGGGTCTTAGTGGGTCACCGCTCATATGTTTCAAGCTTGTGAACTTTTGTGCCTACACCGTTTAAAACTCTCATGGAAAGACTACCTAATACCTAGGTGGGAATTGAGTGCAAACATACTTCTGTGGCTTTCATTCCTCCATTTGGCCCTCTTGAATTTTCAGGCACAAGTTTCACTGCTCAACAAACATATTTTGTTCGGGACAAGATAGCTTCAACTTGGTCAAAAACTTTCCATTAAACGACCAAAATATTATCGGGCCTACCGAAATGTTCGAAAATACACGATGTTTTATGCAAATTGCTATCAAAGTTGACCAAAATTGCGAAATTTATCGAAATTTTGGTGGCCACAAAAAAAATTTCAGAGAAAATATCACAAATTATCTGGGGAGGTTTTCCCTGATGCAGGGTGGGAAGCCGGGGCCGCCGTGGGCGACACTGTGGTTGGGCGGACAGGCGCTGTTGAACGACGCAGAACTGAAGCCAATGCTGCTCCTCGGGACTAACCAGGCGGTGTGGTATGAGCTGGGGCACGCTCTGGGGTTGAAACACGAGCATGAGTCTCCCAATACCGAGATCAAGGGCGGAAAGCCGCTCGCTGGAAGTACGGCTACTCTGGTGAGACAATTGTCCCTCACTTCGCGTCCCAGCTAATCCCCCGAGTTCAGTTCGACCCAGACAGTGTGATGTTGTACATAAACCTGCCTTATCTGGCGGATCCCTCGAAAAAATCGAAACTGAATATAACTCCTTCCCCAACTGACTTCGATTTCCTCTGGGTACGTCGCGGTTTTCTATGCTAATCAATTATCACTCATTTCGTGCCGATAGCTGTGCTACCCCGACAACGGGCTAACGACGGGATGTTTTTCAAAGGCCCTCGACGCCTTCAAGTTCACAGACAACGACAAGAATGTCCTCCGCGAGAATGCCCTCAACGCTGTGGGAAGGATGGCTCGAAAGTGGACAAAGGGGCGGTAAAGCTCCTGAGATTATTGATCCAGGTGAATTTCCAGAAGAATCCCAGTCTATCCGACTCCAAACCCGAGGATCCGTCATTGTCATCTTCGTCGTCATTGTCATCGTCGGCGGCGGCGTCTTCGTCGTCGGCCTCGTCGTCCTCGTCGTCGCAGCCTTTGAAGGATGTGAGCGGTCCCGCTGCTGCTCCGGCTACCGTCTCCTCTGCCTCAGCGCCCAGGATTCTTGGTGGAGTTGGTCAATGCTCTGAAACAGTTCTTCAATCCCGGAGGGAACCAGATATTCACATTGCAATTCCCCGGGCGATTCATCGACCAGGGCTCGTACGATTGGGATACTTCTCTGGCGGGCATCTACGGCCAATTCCTCAAGCCTACTGCTGTGAACAAAGCCGAGTTTAGACTCGTTCATCAGCTCTATAATTTAGCATTGAACGTGGGCGGGCCAAATGGCACCAATCTGTCTATCATATATGAGCAGGTACGTTTTTCGCGTGTTCTGCCTTTCAATCGCTCGTCACTGCGACACGGCAAGCCCAACTAGCGGCAAAGTATTCCGATGCCGTCGTTCGCGGCTATTCATACTCTGTCCGCGAGTACATGGGATATCTGGATATTTCAAGCCCGTCCAAGGCGCTTCAGGTTAGTGTTTTATCCGAGTCAAACAGCAGCCAGCTCATATTGCCATATACAGGGCGCAAAGGATTCCCTCTGCGAGGCCGCCATGTCTTCACTCGACGGAAGCATGAAGGTCTACCCCGTCCAAATGACGCCTCTGGACTGGTTCGAAGGCCTGTCGACGTCGTTCACCATGGAAGATCTCACGCAAGACCCCGAGGTCATCCGGACGCAAATCAACGCCAAGTCGCAGCAGCTCGACACCCTCAATTCGCAGCTCGTGGCGCTCCAGATGGGAACCAAGGGCGATCCCGCGGACCTGCAGGCCAAAGTGCAGGGCGCACAGACAGCGCTCGACAGCATGCAGAGTAATCTCGCCCAGACGTATTCCAACAACGTCATTTCGATGGCGAACACCTGCCTGGACGCCGCTGGGAAGGTCGACACGGTGACGCTTGCGGGGAAGCTCGGGATTGCGCAAGCGGCACTGGCGCAGCTGCCGGTGCAGATGGACGCCATCAGGACAGCACAGGATAAGCTCACCTCGTCGTCGCGTGCGTTGTCACAGATGATGGCTGCCCTGGCGTTGGCACAGGCAACGGATACGAAGCAGCAGCAGCAGCAGTTGACACTGCAGATTCAGTCGCTCACCGGGGAATTGAAGGAGCTTCAGACGAGATGGGAGATCCTCACATCGAGCACTGGGGGTATTTCCCTGGCTGTTGCGCCTGACCACAGCAGCGACCAGGTTCCAGAGACGCCCCTGCAACTTCCGCAGGAGAACACCTCCGGCGGAAGCCGGTGGCAGACAATATCTCTCACCAGCAATACAACCTCTCTCACCAGCATCGCAAACCAACATGCCGAGGCCAAGGTTTGTGTTCCTTGCCGACCTGGAACAGAATGCTCACTGTGTATTTGTAGTCGGAGCAATGGTCTTGCAATTTGTGGATAGCTTCTGGATCCGGCAGCTCGTCAAGCTCCTCTGGCACGTCGGCCACCTCTTCAACAGCAACCGACGATACCATCGATCTGGATGGTTCCACAAGTAACTTGTGAAAACTAACTTGCCCTGCCACAAGTAACTTGTAAGTAACTGTAAGTTACTTGTGGCAGGGCAAGTTAGTTCAGTTACTTACAAGTTACTTGTGGCAGGGCAAGTTAGTTCAGTTACTTACAAGTTACTTGTGGCAGGGCAAGTTAGTTTTTCCCAGGTAAGTTCTGCACAAGTTAGCACAAGTAACTTGCAAGGTGATGGCAAGTTAGATCAAAGTAAGTTTGGTTGTGTTTGGCCCAACTAACTGGTAGTTAACTTGGGGCGATTGAAGGGGCATTTAGTGTGTGTGCTGGGGAAATAGGCTTTAAATTCTTCAATTCATATAGTGACACATTTATACGAGGTCTTGGGCCAGTATCCAGCCTCACCACTGATGAAAACCGTTGAGCCCCCTATTTCTCAGTGACTTGAACATGATGTCAGGCCGGGAGAGCAATTGATTGTACGCAGGGAAGTCCATGAGACATACTGTACAATTCCGTTCAAATCGACAGGGGGTGTGATGCGTGACCCATTTTACCTATTCGACATTTCGGCAGCCGCCGATTTTTTGCGTGACACCTCGAAAATTTTGGCATTTGAACCGGAAATTTTGCCTTTTTGCCTTTTTTTTTTTTTTTTAGGCAATTTGGGGCCTGTGTAACCACTTGGAGGTTCGACAGAGGCCCGAGTGACGCATGACATCGACCAAAGTTCGTGATCGACAGCGGGGTGCGTGACGCGTGACTGCCAATTTGAACGAAATTGTACAGTACTTGACATAGAAACCTGATCTTGATCTGTAATTCTGTCTCCCATGACCTTCTAGAGGCGGTGTCAGTGTGATTGTCCTGAACAAGTGTAAAAGGATTCATTGTATATGTCTCAGGCCTAGCAGGTGTGAAAGCTCAAATTAGGCACCATATAAATGTCCAAGAGAATTTATTCCTCGTTACCTGAGTGTGCCAGTGACCTGCAACATGTCAACTTGTGCTAATTGATCGCAAAAGTTAACGTTGGTGGGGGGATTGATGCGATCTGATCGCAAGTTAGTTTGTTTGATCTAACTTGGCGCACAAGTTAGTGTAAGTTAACTGCAAGTTACTTACAGTCAGCTGCAAGTTACTCCAAGTTACTTGCAGTTACTTGAAGTTACTTCAAGTAAACAATGCTTGACAGTGATCTTGATGTTCATTTGACTCCCTGTTTAGGTCAGCAAAGATGCCCAGGTAGCCGTGCCAGCCAAGCCGAGCAAGCCGTAAGCTCAGCGCTGACAACTTGTCAGTTTGGATGTGCAATGAACCATGGGAGAAATGATACTTGGTGAGTATTTATTCTATGAATAGGAAGCTTGAAGGATGAGCACAAGAACAAGAACCTAGAGCTGAATGATGCCAATGTGACGGGTGCTTCCCCCACAGTTAGTATTTTTGGTTCGAAGCAACGATGATGTTTTATATTTTGCTAGTGTACCGTCTGTTAACATCAAAGTAAAAACATCATCGGCTTCTATCACATTGAGAGGGAAGCATCAACATGGAGCCTTGCACGGACTACTAGTATGCTGATGGGTTTGTGCCAGTGCTGAGGTGGGTTCAACCACGAACAGAGCTTAAAAATCCTACACCATCGGAATACGGGAGCTATTTGGGCTCGTATTCATACAGGACTCGTCCCTTGCTGGCTTTGTTATCACCGCTCCCTGCGGCACTGCAAACAAGTCGGACTAAAGTAGTTCAATGTTAAGTCCGAGGATTCTGGCAGCTATATACCACTTAATTCAACAGTACATGCAGTTGAGGTAAATATGAATGCATTTAGAGGTGTTTAAAAGGAATCCTATGAAAACGGGACTTGGGTGACCCGCACCCGTTAGTTTCGAGCCCGTGGGAAAACTTCAGTTAACTTGCGGCACGCGTGCCGAAAGGGGCAAGTTCTGCACAAGTTACTTTTCACAAGTTACTTTTTACGGACTCATCGATCTGGCCTTCCGCGCCACCCTCGTAACCGTCGACCGCGGCGGTTGGTTTCAGCCTCAATTCTTCAAAGAGTCAAAAGCGTTTTACAAGGTACGGCTCGAGTTCTCCTCCTGCCACCACAAGATGTATCTCACGTTGAATCAGGTGAACAAAGATATCTCGTGGGTCGACGACACGGACAACAAAGTCCGTGGTCTCATGCCCGGATTTCCTGTTGCGTTTCTCATCGCGAAGGACATTGCCATCCGCGTCACCCATAACGCCAGCGCTTCTTCCGATTCGAAGGCCGCGGATGCGGCTTCCTCGGCGTCGTCTGGGGGTTTCTTGTGTTTCTCTTACTCGAAGAGCAGCTCGAGCAGCTCGTCTTCGGAAGCATCTAGTTTCCAAGCCTATTCTAATGGATTCATCGTCAAGATCCCTGGGCCTCAGGTTCGGTTGCTTCTCTCTCTGCCTTTTCCTCATCACTCACCCCATTTTTTCATCAGATTCTGGGTTACATGATCCAGAAGACGGATTCCGATGAGGCGGAGCTCATGCCCGCTCAGCTTCCTGTCCACTTCTTCATCCCAGACGACGATTACAACAAGACCATGAACGGAACCCCGCCCGCTCACGACATCGTCGCCAATCCGGCCGGTGGTGGAAAGGAGAAGGCGGCGGAGCCGCCAGCGGCTGCGATTAGCCAGGAGAAACTGCGTGAGGTGCTTGCGAAGCTTTTAGATGAGAAGGTGTCCGAGCTATTCAGCACCGCAAGCTCTTCTGCGTAGCGAGTCGCCTCAAATGCTGTGGCAGTAATATTTGAGAATTTATGAGTTGCACACTCTTCAACGGCTGTCTCTTGCAGCCGATTCCCACTACGAGTGCGCTACAAACGGCTGGGGCGGAGTAATCAACCGCAAATACATCGCCTCTCAATCGTCCGTCCTCTCAGAAACACACTTTTCCTGCACTGTAACGCAGCTATAACAAGTGAAATTTGAATAGCTTGCTTGAAACCTAATGTGAAGCTGGAGTGAAAGGAAATAAAATAAAATAAATACAAACACCAAACCGGCGCGCAGGGATGCGCAAAATACCTACCCAAACTGAGACGACGAAAGTGGAGCTCGAGTCTTGGGTCTTGTGTGACTGGAGCTTGACTGGAATTTCAAAGTCGACTTGATGCAATTGCGAGTCTGAACTGCCGTCAGTTCAAATGGACTTGAAATGAATTGGAAAACAAGACGGGGAGACGTCCATATAACGTTGAATTCGAAGAGGAGTCGAGGTGATCTCGGCGGTCGCGGGCACGGGTCTGGAGTCGGCCTGAATGAATCGAGTTGAAATGGTGAAATTAATCGACGTGAAGCAAAGACGAAGAGGAGAAGACATAAGATATGCGTCGATCGTGCTGTGCATGTGAGAGCGTATGCTGCCGCTGAGCTAGAAGAACCTGGCGGTGATCGAGTCTCCGAACTCGAGATCTAGAGGCGCCGGGCGGGAGTCCGAAATTGGGAAGATGAAATAAATAAATAGAGGTGGATTAATTGACCTCACCTCAAACCACATCGGTGAATCATACTGTGCATTTGAGAACGTTGCCGCGTGCGTGGGCGGACGGAACCAACCTGAAACCAAGTCTGAGGGAAAGCATGGTTCAGGTGAGAGCGTTGGTTAAGGATGAAAGAAGTCATCAAGGAAAAGTGGGTGGTTGAAAGAGACGTGGGGAGGGGAAAAGGTTTGAAACAGCAGGAACCTGAAATATTTGTTGAATGTCTCAAGTCCGGATTCAACGCACAGCTGGAGTCTCGAAGGCTGGATTTCGCTCTGGAACGCCTGGTGAGAGTCGAGCTCGGTGTTGAGGAGGTGGAAGATCTGAATCGAGTGGAGAACTGTGTGAAAATGAAAGGTGCGCACACAATTGCGTCGTGGTTGTACGTAGGAAAGAATATATGTATTCAATCCAATACCTGTCTCTTGGGCCGGAAGACGATGTGGATCCAGCGGTTTGGCAGTGAGGCATTTGCAATGTGAGGGGGGGAGGGCGAGTCTGGGAGACATATATACATACTGTGATGCGGAAGAGGGAGGCACGCCGCGTATATGGTGTACAGCGACTGCATCCACGCGACCGGGCCGCCGATGCAGTTAATCTCATTTTGTGGTGGAAGCGATGATGAATGCAGCCACCGAAGCCCGGGACAAAGAGCAGAGCTGCTGGCCATGTGGATTAGATGAGATGCCAATGCGGAGGATCGTGAGCTTCGGCCGCGGGGTATCGTATCGCTGCGTGTCAGCGGCCTACACCAAGAAGGCACTGTCAGCTGCAAGTTAAAAGAGAAGGGAGCGAAAATGTAATATAATAGGGTCGGGGCGCACGGTATGTCGAGTATGACGAACAGCCGCGGGCCGATGCCCCCGCCGCGTCGGTACCGGTCCGGGAGGAAGGAATCATGTCGTAAAGTAGTACCACGAAGCGCGCGGGCCATGGGGACGTAAGTTGGAGTGGAGGAAGGCGTTGTTTGATCAACAGCGGGTCGGGGATGAGGATGATGGATGATTGACGAGCTGGGCGGGGCGAAGGGGCGAATGCACCAGAGGTGGTGCGTGTGTGTGCACTGTGCAGCATGGAAAGGGCGCGCAGGACCAGCCCGCTGTCTCCCAGCACGATATGCCCGAGCCAGAGTCGTGAGCCCGAAGAGCGCGGAGAAGAGCACGGCTGTGGGGAAGGGGGAAGGAGGGGCAGTACAGGAAGCAGTAGTTTGTTTTCGTGTTCGGGTCTGGTGGCCATGATCAGGAGTGCGTAGTGGATTGTGATCAGAGCGCTGACGTTGACGTTGGAAAGAATAATGTGCATACCCACCGAGACAAACTACTTGTACCATTTTCTTTTGAGGTGGTAGAAGGTGTAAGTAGGGAGGGCCCCATCTGTCGGACCCAAGAATGTACGGATGTGACAAGACTTCTGTGTTGGTGATATACACAGGAGAACAGAGCACCAGCGAGGCACGCGGCGGCGGCGCACGGCATGGCTAAGAGAGACTTTTTAACAGGCGAGTCTGCGAGAGCCTCGGATGAAAGTGGATCCGGCCGAAATGAGAACAGGATGGCCCAGTATGAGAAACCGTAAGCTGAATAGTCGTTCACGCAAGAAAAGAACTGCAGGATCGAGGCCAAGAGAAGAGCAGAGCAAAGAGGTGACCGTCGCTGTTGGCATCATCCGGTGATGGCTGTTTGGGTTGCTGCTACTGTAGGTCATGTTGATAGTTCTCCCCATCTTACTAAAAAAACCGCCCCAGGGGTTGCCGCTCAGTCACGCAGGCCTAGGCTCAGTGTTACCGGCGGGCGGGATAGAGTTGTACAGACATCTGGAGTTGTCTGGAGGAGCGGGCTAAGACCCTGAAGCGAACAGTGCGCGAGCCGGGAAATTTTCTGTCACATTGGACAGGGTTCATTTGGCCCCGTGCCTTCCTGCCTTCTGTTATCTCCAGTCTTGTCTCCTACCATCATCATCTCCGATTTCGAAGTCTGCCGTTAGGCCCTCTGAGCCCACTCTGTCTGCCAAAGTGCCACAGTAGTCCTCAGAGCCACCTACACGAGCCCTTCCCATCTGGCAGATGCTGCTCTGGACGAGAAAATTTTGAAAAAAACTACATCCACCTCGGTGGTCGAGCATCCAGCTCATTTTGACCCTGTTTACCTCATTCTACTTCGCAGTGTGTTGTACGGATATGTATCTGTCTAGCATAAATTTGCTTGTACCTGCACAACGTGGTGCTCGCCGTCGTTGCCAGTCCACCCATTCCGATACGCTGTTCCACTTTGTGATGATTAATCAGCAATACACCGCCACTTTCTCGTCATTGTGCTTGACTGATGAAGTGTGATGCACCGGGAAAAAGCATCCATCAGTCGTCCGTCCTACCGGAAATTTTCTAAAAGAGATTTCGAAGTGTTGGAACGATGTGCATATGCTCCTCCAAGCTTACACGGCATGTCAATCGGAGGAAACTGCAATTGTGGACTTTCGTCTCTGATAAATCATTATTAATGTCGAACTCAGAATCTCATGGCTTGTTCCAGCCGATGATCTATCTCATCGTCATTTCTAGATCTGTGCTCTCAATGTAAGCTTCCCAGACTGGAACACTGGCACATTTACCCTTGTCAAATTTGTTTCAATCATTTTGATCATTGGTTTGACTTGCGCCGCTGCCCGTTCCCAGTCTTGGAACATACAGATTGCCGTGGAGACGAACGAGAAATTATGTCGGCATCAAGTCAGGCAAACAAACACCAAAACATGTTCTCAAAGCACTATACAGCCGAAGCACGCACTACCTATTTTTGTGAACACAATGGCAATAGAGATGATTGAAAAATTAACCTTCAAAGAATCGAACTGCGTACATAGCTTGTGTCCATTTTCACTTGGTCCGTGGAGGTAACATCTTGCTGGACAGTGAATTTGAAGACCTGCATGCACATCAGGCATTTCAGTTCATGGCACTTTCATCTCAATCTCCACCCATGTTCAATGACACCTATATTCACAGAGACTGGGATACTGCCTCTGCGGGTCTGTCACCTCTTGCTCGATTTCAGCCATCTGGCAATATTCTTGGCCTACCTCTGTCTGCACCATTTTCATTTATCCAAATGAATTTCTGGCAAGGGCAAAGCACATTGGCCAAGATTCAACCAGCGCTGCATCGAGATGGCCATTCCACTGCCTGGAGCTGATCCCTACACATTGGCCTTGTGCTAAAGATGTTTAGGATTATGCAAGACAGATGCAGAAAGGAATGGCCAATGGGTGAATTGGACTTGTTCAACAAGCTCTATGTGCTGCATGGCTGTCGTGAATCCACGAGTTCAAACGACCAGACTAAGTGACTTTTTTGTGATAGGTGATGCTCAGAAAACATTGCGAGGCTATTACCTCCATGTTGCCGGTCAGAGCCCTTCTCAATCTCTAAGTCTGGTGCTGCTTTTGACGTCTTGGCGGAATTCTATGCTGTTCCCATGTTCAATTTAGATGCTTGAGTGAGGATAGCCTGTGTTTGCTGTGCTAACTTATTTTTTGTTTCTTTGTGTTTTTTTAGCTCTACGCCGGCGAGTTTGAACGTCACGATGGACAGCTGCGACCGGGAGCTCGGCTAACAAGATACAGAGAGGCCCAGGGAAGATGATGTAGCTACTTAGTGCGTGTACATCGGGATAATTCCTGGAACCGGCGTTCCTGAGTGGGACCGTGCCGTGTAATTCTACCTACCTACCTACCTACCTACCTACCGCCTCGCAGGCAGCTTGCACATACTTTCTGGATGGCGATGGCGTCGGCTGAGAAAATTTCTGCACTTCTTCTCATGTCACACATACTTTACCGGACTTGCCGATGGGCTCGGCATTTTTGAAAAATCTTACGTACCTTCCCGTGTTGAAGCTCGTGGATAATACTGTATTCGGTCACGGGTCACAGACCCTGCCGAATTGAATACTTGCAAATATGTCGCAGGTCACAGCGATTTCGAGCTTCTGTGCCCCAAATGATGGTAAGAGGCCGGCAAGCGGCGGGGCACAAACAGTGGAAGAGTTCATGGACACATTTTGTAAATTACAAAGAGTGGTCCAGGAAGACGCCACTCGTCGTCGACCTTCGGTCGACTCCTCGCGGCGGCTCGTAATTCCTCTGACCACGGGCTTTGATACCACGTCAGCTTGATTTCAAATCTCGTCACGCTTTTGACGGCATTCTTGCACATCTAGAGCACAAAAAGTACTAACGTACTGTTTGTGAATAAGCAATTTTTCGCGCGGCGCCGGAATTCTTCCCCAAAGGCAACTCGAATACTTCAGATCTGAATACTTATGGTCACAGGGGTCACAATGGGCAAATACTTGGTCGAAATCGTACAGTAAGCGTGGGGCAAGCTATAACAAACTGGCCGCCATGGAACAATGAGTTAGAACCCAGATCTGCATCTGAGTTGTAACAATGGACTCAACATTGCACCCACCGCACGTCAGCAGGGAAGACCTAGGCTCGGGAATTCCATGAAAGATGTTTATCGGACAACACTGACTCATGCCTAGCGCCACGGGTCCTGCCCAAACAAGACCTGACTTGAACTTTGCTTAAACTCAGGACTTCCAAAAAAGAAGCACCCCGGATCAATGTGGATAGATTCAAGGGTTGATATAAATGACTACTAGTACCGACGTAAAAAATTCCTACTCTGCCACGTACCACAAACCGACTTTCTCTCTTGCCTATGCACGACAATCGTGACGCTGGTATGAACCATCACTCCTTTCACTAGACAGGCGGGTTAATGGCCTCAGCTTCCCAAGGAATCGCGATCCCTGCACCGCCTCGCAATCATGCGCACTCCCCTGTCACAAAGGACTCGCCACCACAGTGCAATTGGGGGACTATCAATTCCCAACCAATGGGATACCTCCTCCTCATTTCACCCGACCAGGTCTTACGGCCAACATTGACGCCGTTCTACCCCCCCCGGTCCTCCCTTTCAGAAGCACTCCCAATTCTAAAAAAAATCGAATTGCTGGTGCCTGCAGATCATCCTCCGCAGCTTCTGTGGTGCCATCCCCCGTACATGCGCCAGATTGCTTCTTCGCGGAGGGATGGTGCTTCCCGGAGGGATGGTGCCCCGTTGGTGAATGATGATTTGGGGAGTGGTCTGGGAGCGTTCAACTTTGATGATGTGGTGGGTCAAACCTACGATATTCATGCCCACATTAAATTTTTCTGATCATGCGCACTCCCCTGTCACAAAGGACTCACCACCAGAGTGCAGTTGGGGGACTATCAATTACCAACCAACGGGATACCTCCTCCTCGTTTCACTCGACCAGGTCTTGCGGCCAGCAATCACGCCGTTCTACGCCCCTCTGTCCTCCCTTTCAGAAGCACTCCCAATTCTAAGAAAAATCGAATTGCTGGTGCCTGCAGATCATCCCCCGCAACTCCTGGGGTGCCATCCCCCGTACATCCGCCAGATTGCTTCTTCGCGGAGGGATGGTGCCTCGTTGGTGAATGAGGTTTTGGGGAGTGGTCTGGGCTCGTTCAACTTTGATGACGTGGTGGGTGACACCTACGATATTCATGCCCACATTAAATTTTTCTGAAAGCTTAGCCATGATCCTCCTTATAAATGGGAACCTTGGGCCTGGACCCGACTTTCACGCGAAACTCTAAGCAATCATTGCCTTTCGGCACCTTCCTCCTCCGAGCCAGCCCCTTGTACACCGCTCACCCTAGACGACGGCCCGGGAGATGCTGCCTTCCCCAAGAGCTTGTCCCCTTCGACGTCGCTCCCCACGTCTGGTTTGCGATCATATTCTCCTTCGTTCCGGTCCCGCTTCCCGGCCACGGTCCCGGCCGCAAATCCCTCCGATCTATTTGTCCAAGATACACTCCCGTCAGGCGACATTGCCGTTGTCAAGTGTGGCACGTTGCAGCATGACGGCAAATCCTGTCGTTTTATTCTCAAGACGTACAGCAACGATAATTTTGCGGAACTCATTGCGGAAATCGACGTATACGAATCTCTGAACCATTTGTCAGTCGTAGTCCCGAAGCTATATGCTGTTGTGGGGCCCCCCACCTGCGAAACCGCTTCACTGCTGATGGAGGATGCCGGTGCATCCCTCCCAGGCTCAAACTGGGACAAAGCGGAATTGACCCATAGCGACAAGTGAGTAGATCTAGATTCACCGATATTTTCACTGAGGTCTCGGAAGGCTGTGTTTATATCATGCTCTCGTTGAAATCCACGCCGCGGGTGTAGTGCACAATGATGTCTACCCGCGAAACGTTGTCCGCCGCGCGCACGGCGCCCTGTGTTTCATCGATTTTGGTCAGGCTGACCGAGGTCACCTCTGTCTAGGGCCTGTGTGCCCGGAAGTTCGCAACTTTCGCAAGGCGCTGAGACTCCAGGGATGAAAGTATTCTAACTGCTTCTTCGAGTGGATCTATTTTTTCCCGTTTGTAATTCATCTTAGCGTGGAATCCACGGGGTAAAATAAAAAAAATCATACAACTTGTATACAACACCCAGTCTACGCAGAATCGAGGTCAGAATCGTGGCGAGAATCGGGGCGGTCAGAGTTGATTTCGATTCTTGCGTGATTCTCATTTCAGAATCGGCCGTAATCGGAAACAGAATCGGCCGTCGAATCGAGCGCTTTGACTTCCCCTATTGTGTTGTTTCAGAGTCACCAGAAATGTTTCCAATCCCGGATTCCAGCCCGAGCTTGATCTGCTTGATGAGGTTCCGGATATGTATGCACGCCTTGCCTCAAACTTGCTGACACGCTAGTAGCGGTGACGGTTATGCGCATCTGGATGGAGATCCTTGTGGAGATCCATGACCGCAAGGCGTACAAGTCTGTCTGGGAAGAGGTCCAACGACCTGTACTTGAGCTCACTCGGAACCGCTGAAGCTCAAGGGGCTTCATAAGGGGAGTAAGAACATGGGCCTCAACGCCGACATGGAGTCAGAGCCCTTCTCGGATTGCAGACACGTTTGTCAGCACGATCGACATCGAGGATGTGCGTTCCGTGGTCGGACCCGATCCACAGGAGCTTCTTTCGTTGGTTCTTCGGATCTGTTATTCGCACTTGAATCGGTAAAGTGTCGCCTCGTGTGAAAGGCATCATTCTCAGCTCATCTATTTCAGCGGTATCCCAAAGCCATTGCATCTCTCTAACGAGACACGGAAGCATATTTTTGATCTCAAATATGCTAAGACGGTCGAGGAGGTCGAAGCATTCAAGCCCTGGATTTCAATCCTTCTGGATCCCGATGGAGTGCTCAAACGTGCGTTACCTCGATTATCTACCTTTCTTCACTCAGCTCCGACGGTAGGGTGGTGGAACCACAGGCTCATGCATCGCTGGTTGCTCCGTGGGATCATTCAGTGCCTATCGAACATCCCGCTCGAGCAATGGAGTACTATGCGCTGTGCGGGCCACGACAAACCTATGGTCTAGAGTTGGGTGGAATCGGAGGACCGAGGAAATTTTCCCGGACAAGACCGATGCGGAGGGACAGATCAACGTCGAACTCTGGAAGTAATACTGGGAAGCAGTACACACCATAGGGACGAAGAGTAACGTGCCTGGATGTGAATCCGTTCGTGGGTTCAGACAGAAAATTGAAACTCGGAGAGTAGCGCTGTCCACGGCGCTGCTGGAATGAAAGAAATGTTTTCAGTCAACTTACGAGTGGATGGAGAGTAGATGAGGAAGGCCAACCAGAACCACATCGACGACACACTTATAGGACACAAAAATCGGACTGAAATCACTGCAGGATCACAAAAATCTGCCAAGATCACAATGTGAGGTTGCACCGGAGATTTCAATCGCGTAAGTGCGACCAACCTGTCGGGCGAGCTCCGAACCATTGAATAAAAATTCAGAGGGCGGTGTCAAAGTGCGCGCCAATGTCGTACCGGTTAACTTGAATATCCCGCATTTGGTCAATCCAACGTAGAACATGCGAGAAAAAGGGACCTACTATCACTTGAATACCAGAACTTGAATCAAATGCTGCGGCGGGCAGTTGAATTGGGAGTGTCGGCCGAGTAAGTAATCAATGCGCTAGATTACTTCGATGTTAGCGGAACTCCGAATTTCAACGAAGGAACAAAAAAGAAAATTCAAGCACACCGGCATCAGATTCGTCTCTGCATCTGAGCTGGTAGCACACCCAGGAATGAGTGTATTTACCAAGCCACGAATCATCAAACAGTTACCCATCGAGCAAGAGGTCCAACACGTCAATTGCAAGTTGGCAGCCGACGACGGTCCTCATCGCCAGATTTTTCGGTAATAGTCTTTGAAGCTTTGAAGATTTGTAGGTAGGAGAAGGAATGGTGGGGGTGGGGGAGCGTCGAGATAACTTGAGAGAGCCTCGCTACGTCAATATTTGGTATTTATGCTTACAGGCCTCAGATGACAAGTACTTTTCGTTTGGCTAGAGATTGAAGCCGTTTACGTCAAAAATGCTGATGCCCTGCAAGTTTCTGAAAATTGGGCGCTATAAGAACCTATGGTGCGGTTCACTTAGTCACCGCCACATTAGGACTAGTCCCAAAAGCGCTTGACTAGTAGGAGGGCCGTTTTGATGGGAAGTCCCAATTTGGGCGGACCGAAATTTTATTACTCACTCAATTTTGACCCAAACAAGAATCCGTCAGGGAAAGTTTCCCCTCGTTAAACTGAGCATTTTGGCAACAAGAAAAAACAATCGGATTTTTTCTGCGTGAGAAATCGCAGTTGTCACAAAGTAGCGGTGACTAAGTGAACCGCACCATAAGTCACGGGAATCGCACGATCTGATGCCATCAGACCAAGCACGACCAAAGGAAGGCCGGTCCTTGAAGGCTTACCAAAGCATCGACCGGCCGAACGGCTTTCCTGGCTCTGCAGCGAGTCTGATTATCTGAAGCACCGGCCATCCATATCGCGAACTTCTACCAAGGCTGCCAGGCAGGACAACTCTACTGTATCTTGCCTTCCTAAGTGGTGTGGCAATATCCGTTGACCCTCAGGACCCGTCCGCGTCGGAGACTCGGAGTGCCGCTGCGAAAACCGGAGGAACACTGACGCAAAATGTCTGGGAGTAGAAGAAATATGACTCCCTGTGCTAAGGATGCTGAGTCCCACTATTTACTCCGCTAGGAGTTTGACACGTCGACCAGTGAGTACAATTCGTATTTTAGCTTTTAACTCGTAATATCCCAAACAGCTCCTTTCACCACACGAGCGTCGAACCTGGGTATCTGACGCCCTCCGGAGGCTCCTTCACAGGCCCCAACCAAATGTGAGTCGCGCGTTGGTGGCGCGATCTTCTCCATTCAGAGATTTCTCAATCCTCATTACTGGAATCGCAGCATCTTGAATCGAGTTTCAAATGCCACTTGGATCCAGAATCCCTTGTGCACGTTGGGTACATAGGGATTCAATTCGGCTTTCTTGTCCGTTTTTCTGACGTTGATCTTGTTGGTTGAACTGCCGGTCCCGCCCGTCTACAATTACTCCGCGTTTCGTCGCGGTTCGCTAACGCGCCAAACAGAAACCTTACAACCGTACGAACACTCAAAATTCTCTTCCATCGCCTTCAGGGGGTTCATAGCTCAACATCGTCGTTCAGAGCCCCCAGGTATGAACCCAGCGTTATCCTGTGATTATCTTTGGGATGATAAAGATCTATAGATTCTAATCAGCGTGTTCAGTCGCGTTCCTGGATCGCCTAAAACGCCGTTCACACCTAAGCCTCCCAAAATTCCCCTCTAGTTAAAGAGGGGTAACCCGGGGGTTACCCCTCTTTAACTATAGAGGATTTTAGCCGTTTTGCCTATGATGCATCAAAGGCTGTGGCAAAGCTGCGATAAAGTCGCAATACCCAGCAGCACATGGGGGCTAAGTCAGTCTAGCTGCACTAAAGTCATAATAAAGGCACATTAAAGCTGCACATACATATCACCTTATATGGAGATGTGATGGTAGACATAAGTTGCAATAAAGCTGTGATAAAGCTGTGATAAAGTCACAACAAATGTGACTATTTACTTAAGGCTTGCGGGGATTGGTAGCTGCAATAAAGCTGCAATACAGCTGCAATAAAGTCACAGTAAATATGGCTCTTTACTTAGGGCTTGTAGGGTACCGTAGCTGCAGTAAAGCTGCCGTCAGGCTGCAATAAAGTCACAATAAATATGGTGCTCTATGTAGAGTTCGGGAAACCACATATGCTGCATAAAAGCTGCAATAAAGTGCACTTAAAAGGCTTGAAACTGATGGCTGCCTGTATTGGGGTGGGATTGATGAGCCCTGGCCATTGTCTCAGCATTGATAGGTGTTCGTATTGTGTTTTACAGCTGCTTTACCATTGATGGCTGCCCACAATGGGGTTCCAATTGATGGAACACTACAAAAAAGTGCTGCGTCTCAGAAAATATTTTGCATTTTGTGGGCCAACAAGGCATCTGATGGGCATATGGTAAAGATGAATCTTGTAGCCCTTGATAAGCTCTACAATCTGAGGATAACTTTCCTTTTTTGGACACTAACGCCCTGTGCCCAAAAAGGAAATCTCCGACATCAACCCTTTCCTGACTCATAATTCTACTATTTTGGATGATCTGACCATGTAGGGTGTTATTCCTAGTTCTCTGAAGCTGATCAGGGTAAATGGAAGCTCATTATAGTGCAATAATAGGGTGCAAATAGTGAATTCGATAAATTGTGTTTCTGGCCATGATATCCAGGGAATCCAGGGATATACATACATCCTGGCTGTATTACTTTGTTCCCCTAGGTTTTGAATGTGATTGAGTCAAATTGCACCCCATTATAGGGGAATAATATGGTGAAAATAGCGAATTTGATCAATTGTGTTCCTGGCCATGATATCTTGGGATGCAGCAGTATAAACATCTTCTGAGGATATTACTTTGTTTCCCTAGGCTTTGAAGGTCACTGGTCAAGTTGAAACCCATTGTAGTGCATAATAAGGTGAAAATAGCGAACTTTCCCTTTTGGGACACTAACACCTTGCATCCAAAAAAGGAAATTTCCTACATCGGCCCCTCCCTAGCCCATAATTCAACTGTTTTGGATGATCTAACCATATGTGGATGTTTTTCTGAGCTCTTTAAAGCTTACTAGAACAGAGTGGAGCCCATCACACTGTAATGATAGGGTGAAAATAGCGAATTTGACCAATTGTGTTCCTAGCCATAATATCTTGGGGGTACAGCAATATAGATACCTCCTGACTGTATTAGTTTGCTCCCTAAGGCTATAGGAATACCCTGCATGCAATGGATCATATGAAGATCATCAAAAACATCGCATTTTGGCCATATCAGGAAATTGCATTTTCGCCCCATTGTCAGCCTCTCTATGATGTGAGATACCCCAACACACATCTTTGGATGCTTCCTATATATATATACTAGAAAGATGCCCAGCTGACATCCTGGACACCCATACCCCATGATCTGAGGTGATCATGTGGTATAGTGCTGTTCACCCTATTCAGCATGCCACAGGGTCATAGGGATCCTTCTGTGTGCTTCAAACATATATTCCAGACTATATGAAGAGTTCTCAGCCAAAAAGCAGGTTATTACAAGATCATAAAATCGAAATATGTCAGATGACATTTCTTGGTTGTTTTGTGAATAGGGCACCAAGGAGGCCATTGAGTGCGAAATAGACACTAAGAATGGGAAGAGCCAGTGTAAATGACTCAGATTGAGCTTTATTTGAAGTGTTTTGGTGAGGTTCTGGCCCGATAGTGTTTTGAACCATGGCCAGTATATGGAACCAAAGTTGTACTCAAACCTATATGCTCAACCACAGTACTCAGCCAAAACTCAACCAAAACACTTCAAATAAGGCTCAATCTGAGTCATTTACACTGTAACTACTCATTCTCAGTGTCCATTTCGCACTCAATGGTCTCCTTGGTGCCCTATTCACAAAACAACCAGGAAATGTCATCTGACATATTTCGATTTTATGATCACATAATAGCCTGCTTTTTGGCTGAGAACTCTTCATATAGTCTGGAATATATGTTTGAAGCACACAGAAGGATCCCTATGACCCTGTGGCATGCTGAATAGGGTGAACAGCACTATACCACATGATCACCTCAGATCATGGGGTATGGGTGTCCAGGATGTCAGCTGGGCATCTTTCTAGTATATATATATAGGAAGCATCCAAAAGATGTGTGTTGGGGTATCTCACATCATAGAGAGGCTGACAATGGGGCGAAAATGCAATTTCCTGATATGGCCAAAATGCGATGTTTTTGATGATCTTCATATGATCCATTGCATGCAGGGTATTCCTATAGCCTTAGGGAGCAAACTAATACAGTCAGGAGGTATCTATATTGCTGTACCCCCAAGATATTATGGCTAGGAACACAATTGGTCAAATTCGCTATTTTCACCCTATCATTACAGTGTGATGGGCTCCACTCTGTTCTAGTAAGCTTTAAAGAGCTCAGAAAAAACATCCACATATGGTTAGATCATCCAAAACAGTTGAATTATGGGCTAGGGAGGGGCCGATGTAGGAAATTTCCTTTTTTGGATGCAAGGTGTTAGTGTCCCAAAAGGGAAAGTTCGCTATTTTCACCTTATTATGCACTACAATGGGTTTCAACTTGACCAGTGACCTTCAAAGCCTAGGGAAACAAAGTAATATCCTCAGAAGATGTTTATACTGCTGCATCCCAAGATATCATGGCCAGGAACACAATTGATCAAATTCGCTATTTTCACCATATTATTCCCCTATAATGGGGTGCAATTTGACTCAATCACATTCAAAACCTAGGGGAACAAAGTAATACAGCCAGGATGTATGTATATCCCTGGATTCCCTGGATATCATGGCCAGAAACACAATTTATCGAATTCACTATTTGCACCCTATTATTGCACTATAATGAGCTTCCATTTACCCTGATCAGCTTCAGAGAACTAGGAATAACACCCTACATGGTCAGATCATCCAAAATAGTAGAATTATGAGTCAGGAAAGGGTTGATGTCGGAGATTTCCTTTTTGGGCACAGGGCGTTAGTGTCCAAAAAAGGAAAGTTATCCTCAGATTGTAGAGCTTATCAAGGGCTACAAGATTCATCTTTACCATATGCCCATCAGATGCCTTGTTGGCCCACAAAATGCAAAATATTTTCTGAGACGCAACACTTTTTTGTAGTGTTCCATCAATTGGAACCCCATTGTGGGCAGCCATCAATGGTAAAGCAGCTGTAAAACACAATACGAACACCTATCAATGCTGAGACAATGGCCAGGGCTCATCAATCCCACCCCAATACAGGCAGCCATCAGTTTCAAGCCTTTTAAGTGCACTTTATTGCAGCTTTTATGCAGCATATGTGGTTTCCCGAACTCTACATAGGGCACCATATTTATTGTGACTTTATTGCAGCCTGATGGCAGCTTTACTGCAGCTATGGTACCCTACAAGCCTTAAGTAAAGAGCCATATTTACTGTGACTTTATTGCAGCTGTATTGCAGCTTTATTGCAGCTACCAACCCCCGCAAGCCTTAAGTAAATAGTCACATTTGTCGTGATTTTATCACAGCTTTATCACAGCTTTATTGCAACTTATGTCTACCATCACATCTCCATATAAGGTGATATGTATGTGCAGCTTTAATGTGCCTTTATTATGACTTTAGTGCAGCTAGACTGACTTAGCCCCCATGTGCTGCTGGGTATTGCGACTTTATCGCAGCTTTGCCACAGCCTTTGATGCATCATAGGCAAAACGGCTAAAATCCTCTATAGTTAAAGAGGGGTAACCCCCGGGTTACCCCTCTTTAACTAGAGGGGAATTTTGGGAGGCTTAGGTGGCCGTTCATCCGACGTCAGACATATATTAAACCTCATATCGTCAAGGCCAGCTGACCGAGCCCACCTGCGCCTCCCCCATGTTCAGCTCCGCAATTCGACAAGCTCTGCTCACGATGTGGGCTGCCACTATCCTACTAGGAGGTGTTTCCAGCGCTGCAGCAGACGACAGGGAAACCCTGCCTGCAACACGTCTGATGCCGCTCAGGCCGCGGTACAACAAGCTTCTATCGCACAAAGACACCCGGCGCGCGACGGTCATCGGTGGTCTGATCGTTACGCGACAAACCTGCTCGCCTGGGTATGGCCGGTGCTCCGATGGAGGGTGTTGCCCGATTGGAGGGGCGTGCTGTACAGGTGGTATGTGCGGTTCCTCGTTCGTTGGTTTACGAGACTGAGCGTGTACAATTACTAACTAGGGTGCTGTGGCACGGGAGAATGGTGCTACGCAGGTGCGTGCACGCTTGCTGCTGCCTGCCTTTCGCAGTATTTGACTCACCCGCTTCAGGTTTCTGCTGCCTACGATCGGAGAATGGGTGCGATAACAAGGGGTGCTGCGACATCGGAGATCATTGCTGTGACGGTATGCACCGCCGCGTTAACGCGTCTCTGCGTTCGGCTTGGTGTTCAAATTTTCTTTCTTTTAGGCGGAAGCTGTTGTTCTTCCAGGTACGCAAATAAATCGGCTCTAAAACGCCGGGCGCCGGAGTTCTGAATAAATGGTGTACTGGTTCAGTGACTACTGCGACGTCGTCGATGGCACGCAAGGGTGCTGCGAAATCGGAAAGGTCTGCACGGGGACCTCGGATGAATGCGACAAAGCCGGCTATGTACCGTGCATCAATGATGATTTCTGCTGTCGTGAGTTTACAAATATTCGCTTTTACATCACTCGAATCGCCTCTCGATATCCACTGATCATGACCCATTCAATCCGTCGTCAGTTCCGGGACAGACCTGCTGTATGTGATCCTGGAAGTCATATCGTCTCGTGCTCAACCCTTTGAAGTCCGCGATTCGGCAAATAACCCAGGATGCCGAGCTGGCAGCGGCGGCTCGCCGACTACGACGAACACGCACGTAACGACCACACAGGTGACCACGCGGACCACGGCACATACGACGACCGCAACAGGTACTCAAAATTATGGTTCCAATTGTCTCTAACAATCGTGATTCACCACTGCCATCAGGTACACCCCCGACCACCATAGCTGGCGGCACGGGCCCCAGCACCGTCCCCACCCCACCAGCCGGGTCGCAGGACATCGTCATAGATGTCTCGAGCGAGGCCGCGGGGATCACCTGGACCGGCGAATGGAACATCGTTCCGTCTTCGTGTTCCTCAGCCGCGGGTAGCAAGGCCAGATTGATCTCTGGAATTCCGGACATGTTCAAGAGTGGGCTTATGTCGTACTCGTTCACCGGTTCGTGTCCTTTTTGTCCCGTCATACACAAGTATTAATTTCTGGCCAGGAGCCTGCATATACGTGAGCGTCGTGTCGAGCAACGCCGAGTACACCATCATCATCGACGGCGAGGAAACACATTACGGAACAGGTACGGATGCAACATCCACACCGACGCCGGCGAACTGCACCTTTGGTTGGTCGCAGACGAATCTCACCACCGGATTGCATTTCATCGGGATAAGCGTTCTCGGGGCCATCGGGACCGATACACGATGGGATATTGAATTGCCCTGGTCGCTGGAAATTCAGAATTTAGTGTGAGTGCCTGTTTGCTTGTCTTCATTCATATATCCCGCCCTGACGAGTTTTATGTGTGTATGTTCAGGATCACGCAGCCCATCTCGTCGGTGGGCAGGGGTGGAGGAGCCGAATCAGGGAGTTCTGCAACTGCATCTGCGAAGGCGGGTAAGGGAGAGGCGAACGCTGGGTTTGGAAATATTGTTTCGTGGTTTTGGCTCGGTATTTTCACGATTTTTGTGGTTGTTACGACCTCAATTTGTATCTAATTCTCGCGTTAGATCGTGCATTATCAGTATGTGGATTTTCTGCAATGTTTGAGGTTCCAGGAACTGAAAGCGGACAGTAATATGCCCGGACCGCCAAAGGCGGTCCGATCCGCCGGATGGCGGTAGATGCATCTCATCCACCTGCTGTCGTCCGCTGGATGGCGGTTCTCATCCGGCGTCCTCCAGCAGCATCCACCGGTCCCAAGAAGGTCCGCCGGACTCCGCCAGATGATCACACATAATTTAAGTTTCTCTTGCGAGTGCTATTCACCACGTCTATCCAGCAGCAGCCGGTGGATGTAGCCTGATTTCCACCGGACGATGGTGGATCTGATGAGAGATTTCCACCATCGTCCGGTGGATTTCATGGCCAAATCCGGTGGACGATGGCGGAATTTGCTCCAGATCCACCGGCATCTGCCGGTGTTTCTGCTATCATCCACCCAAAGTGGCGCTTTTATCACACAGTTCTCCCAGCTCTCTCGCGTCTGTGCTTCCAATGAAGCGCTGTTGAAAAACCCATCTGCGTCATAGTCGGACGTGGACTTTGAATCAGATACGGCTGGATCAATTCTTTCTGACACTATCTTCCAAGCACCTCCAATCCAGTATCACAAAATAGTATAGTATATAATGCACATTCACGTAGTCAAGCCACGCAGGAATACAGCAATAAACGCCCCCTCCTGTTTGGCATCGGTTATTCGGCTCCATCCACTACCTACCCAAAATGGCAATCAAACCAAAGCCTGAGCGCGCGAGGCTAAGAGGCTTGTTCGCGAAGCAAAAAAATGAACAACGACAATGAACACCCTTCTTTGCTCTCTGACTTGGCTTATATGCAAAATTCCTGGGACCGGTTTAGGTTCCAGGTCTCCGTAAAAAATAACGCATACATTTATTTACTTATATGGACGAACTCACCTGACCCCGGTAACTTCCGCGTGTCCCGCCCTCCTCAAATCATTAAAGCGCGTTTCCCGATCATGGATTACCAATACAGCAGATGCCGGCCCCCGTCCTCTCTAAAAAAACAATAAAACACCGATCGTGGATTACCAATACGGCATATGCCGGACGCCAGCTCCCTTCAAAACCATTAAAACACATTTACCGATCGTGGATTACCAATGCGGTAGATGCCGACCCATCACTGTTACAAACCCGGATAATGCCATTGAGTGCAGAGAATAGAACTACTTACGGTATACGGTATTGCAGACAGATTCGATACGACAGCCATCTGACAGCCGTTGGTCAGCCAGCCAGATGGTTCATAACTGGATCTAGCTGTTCAAGGTTCTCAAAGTACTGTAGTATTTCGTTCAATTCGTATGGTCACGCGTCACACAGCCTAAAACCTACGAAAATTTTCGTAAGTCACCCAGTCAAAGAGGCGATTTTGGGCTTAGCCGAGCTAGCCGAGCTTAGCCGAGCGTTGCCGGTGGATCAAATTCCCTAAAGGGGACCGGTTACGAAAGGGTCAGTTCGTATGATGGTGTCACACCCCAAACCGCCTTACGAATTGAACGAAATACAACAGTAATTTGGATACTCAGGTGGTGCAACAGAGAGAGTGTGTTATCAGTGTGTTATCAGATTGACAAGTTATTTGTCTATCTCCTGTAAATCAGGCACAGAGTGTCCACCCACTGGGCACCAAACAAAGTCAACCTCAAAAGCAATAGGACAGCTGGTGTTGAACAGCAGTGAGTGACATCTGAACCCTCCTCTTTCCTTTTCCTTTCTCTTTCCTTTTTGGGCACATTTTTTGTAATTCTTTTTGGGAGCAACAAACATCGTAACTGAGCCCGGGAATGTGTCGGCAATGTTACCGTCACTCCCCTACAACTGTCTCAGCTCAGCTTCCAGCTGCCGTTTCACGAACCGGCTACCAACCGGCTACTCCCAGGTTATGACTCCCCCTGTTTCTCCTGCGCCGCCTGCACTTCCCACCTGCTCCTCTGCCCTGCTCCCTCCACTAATGTTGTTCCGTCCCAGTGTCAAAGAACTGGACGAAGTTGATGAACCTCACAGTGCCCCTCCACTTCAGTTTTCCAGCCATATACTGCAGGATTCTGACGAACCTGACCTACCCCCACTTATGACTATGTGGACTGGCCTAAATTCAAACACCCTCCAGCCACTCACATGGGCACGTAGCCGACCCATCCCCCCTCTGAGTCTGTCCAACTCCCTCTACTTTCACACTCATTTGCCTGTCATCTACCGTATATTTAACGAAACGACGAGATTTTGTGGGTATATGTTTGTCCTATCTCCTTTAGTCAATCCCCAGTGGGCCTCCTCTCAACGACAACTTACAACCGGCGAAGCAGTGGTCTGCGGACTGCGAGAAGCTCTTGGGGTCATTGGCATTGGCCTGCGCAGCATTCTGCGGACTGCGGTAAGCCGCTGAAGTCATTGCCGGCCATGCGTCGATTTGCCGAGGTCTTTATATTTATCCTTGGATGTCTGCTCCAAGTCTGCTCGCAAGATTACCTTTCTCCTCCCGTTCACTTCACAATGACTGTACCCAATGTTCTGGGATTTTTCCATCTGAAATCTGGACAACGGTTTTCAACTGTCAAGGGTTCTTCCATTATCTAGCATTTGCATATTCATTTCATTCACATCCCTGAGCCAGAGCGGAGCGCAGGCATATCTTGTGCATATTAACCTTGTCCCAGAATAATACACTGCCTCCTGTCACCCGAGAGATGCCGCCGGCAAATACCAACCAAATTACCGTACCTCTTGCAGTCCTCATCTCTGACGCTCACGGAGAGGATCAAGGTGTCTTACCATCCATGGTTGCCCCTGAACATTTGGCTCCAATGTCCTTCATCTCAGACAATGAAAGCTCCGGTTTTGGGCAGAATCCCAGGTGAGGCTCTGCCATCCCATTCAGTGCTACACTGACTCTGGTCAAGTGCCGCCCATTGGATTTGCTGTGCATCCGTCCCAAGCGCACCTGCCCACCAACCTATGTCAGCCTGCACCATCCCCATCTGACCATTGCTGATGTTTGTACAGCGACAGCTCCTTCTGCCACTGCCCTCGGCAAAAGGCATGTACGGGAGTATGCAATAGATCCCCAGGCCCGGGCTGGTACACAACTTTCTTGCGCTGCGCAACGTACATTGTTCCATGTCTTACATTTCGGAGCTGACTGTGACCTTCTAGTCCCATTCTTTCCCGGCCAGGCCTCTACATCCAGCAGTGAGTCGTTCTCATTGTCGTCCATACTTGCCACTTACTACTTGTTCCCTGGATTAGACGTGCAGAATCACCCTGATGAGGGGGGTGCTGCCTGAGTACAATGGTCACATCTTGTACAGCCCATCTGTAAATAGTTCAATGTTCAACACAGCACATATTTTGGAACCCACAGCCAATGTTTATCAGCCCCATAGTGCCCACACAATCGGTAGTGACCCTTCCCTCACCTACCTTCCAGGTTATCGGGCAATCATATCCCCTATACCTGTGGCGCCCATGCAACTGAAGCTGCAAGATTTTCCTGCCACAGAGCCCAGCAAGGAGGGGGGATGGCCTCTGGTGGTACCGGAAATTCCACCAATGCGTCGATACCGCAGGCACGGAAGGCAGGTGCAAGAAGCTCCTCCAAGCTCGTGCTACGTGCCTGAGCGCGACTGCCCACCTTGCCCTGTTTGGTGACTTTGCCCTGCAGGATATTGCACCACTGTTGAATGGTAAGCAATCCAAGGCACTGACTGTGATGCGCAAGGTGGAACATGAGAGCGTCCCTCATAAGCCTGTAGTGGTGGTAGAGCCCGCAGCAGTGGGTTTCGTCCTCTGGAGCAGCAAGGAGAGCTGGCTCTGGCAGCACATAGAGCTGTGGTAAGCCGGTACTGCAATACGGAGGGTGACTTCTGTCGACTGCCGCAAGGGCAGCGACCCAGGCAGTGATCATGCTGGGCATTTCTGGCCGGTTGAGGGCCATGAACTTGTCGCGACCGGATTGGGCAGTGGTGTCGAGACCCTTTGTCTCCTTGTGCGCCTTGCTCTGCGCCCGTGCTCTAGCATCTGTAAAACAATCAATTCATTCTCCGACTTGCCTAGGAATAGATATAATCACATGGAGATCCCCTCCCCCGCGACAGTGCAGGCGCTGCGCCCCAAGGAACCCCCACGTTCGCCGGGTCGTTTGATGTAATTACTCGTGATCCTGGTCAAGATTTTCTACATACCAATGATAAATATCTTACTGAAAATTTGGGAATTGGTTGTGGTGTCAGTCGGTCCCAGGGATGCGCGGAGCGCCGTTTGAATGACACTAGGCTAATTACTGGCTTGAACTACTGTTCTCGTGTTATCCCCTCCACTGCGCCCCAGAATTCGTTCGACAAGGTGCGCTGCTTCTTCAAAATTCTCTCCTCGACAGGATTTGTTTTTGAGGCTTAGGAGGTGGAGTGTGGAAGCGCCCCTTCCCTTCCTCATTGGTCGGAGGGACACTGGAATATTCAGAACTAAATTCTACGGCTGTTAAATGTTAGAATGGCCCATCACCCATCGAAATTACATACCTTCTTCTTCCTCGGCATCTTTCTTTGGAACAGGACTGGAAAGGCGCTGGTGTTGAAGAGGTGGGTCGCTTTTGGCACCTCCAGCCAAGAGTTTCAAGTTCGCTCTGTTGATTCAGGGTGAGAATTGTTATTAAGAGTACAGAAAAGAACACACCCCGTAGCTGGAAGATCCTGTTTGGCTGCAAGGGTGTCTTGTGCGGCCTTATCAGCGCTGTTCTGCGCATTCTTGTCGTTCTTCTTGCCCTGGATTTCGCTGGGGCGATAGTTATTGAACTTGATGAACATGTCCTGCTGTCCAAGTGCCGGGTCGTTCTCAAACTTGCTCTTGATGGCAGAAATGAGATCTGCCTTCCGCTGCTTGTCTGTAGCTATTCCTAGGGCACCAGCGATGACTAAGAGCTCTATGAGAGTGCGGGAGGTGTTAATAGGTCCCCGAGAGATTTCATCCAAGGTCGGTGGTGTCTTAGGCGGCATCGTGCAGAGGTGGAACGGATGAGAAGGGCGATCGAATTTATTTGTTTGAGCTCCTATGGAAACCAGTGGATACATGTACAAAGTCTGTGAGTATCCACCGACCGCCAGCGACCTCTGCCAGAGGACGCTGGAATACAGTGGATGCAGGATAGGAGCTGAACGGAGATCCCCGGATGACACAATCTTTCCGATATCTAATCACGGCATCCGTCGGCAACCATCAGAAGATATCGACAGATGGCGTCAGGCGCCGTCCGTCGGAGTCCGCCGCCGTCTGTTGACAATCCGGGCATATAACTCAAAGCGGACAAACATCCAACGCAGTCCAGGAATGTTTGGCTACAGCCAAGCGAGACGAGTGTATTGGGAAGTGTAGTTTAAATTACATGGCCATCCGAGTTATTAACATCCACGAAGCAGGTGCGGCCCATTGCGGAAGAGCCCTGGACAGTGTGCCAATCGCACCACTACTAGAAGGCGCAGGTTGGGATGGAGCACTCTCAGACGCAGTGGAGACAAAGGTGCGGATGTGGAGGTGGATGTAGAATTTCCAACACACTGCTGCGTCTCCTTTGCCGACGCAAAGACGTAGAAGTTGTCTGAAACAGTTGAGAAGCTGCCAGGATTACGCGCGCAGATGCTGGTGTAATTTATTCGCATCTGGGGAAAGTATCTTCAGAATAATTATTGCACTTTGAACAGCAGAATACTCGCCTTCCATGTCCCGGTATTCAAGGTGGTGTTTCCAGTAAAGAATCCCCCAGCCAGCAGAAATGTATCGGATTTGGCCCAGTGTAGCGAGCTGAATATCGAGAGATAGAGCTCGAACTAGCAGGCTCACGACTGTTTGCACGCCTGCGTTGAACCCCGTGTCAACACTGAACACCTCCATGGTCATGGTCATATCAAAAGGCTGTCATCGAGGGTAAACGCTAGGGTCCGCTCAAAAGGCATTAGGTACTCACGTCAAACGTGAAGTCTCTCGCATACAGGTCAAACCCAATACTCGAAGCCGGGCCCCCAGATTTTCTTGTGCGAGTGTGGATCCGCTAGGCGCCGTAATGCGCAGAGGAGCGTATCCGGGGTCGGCCAGGCTACGAACAGGTGTATATGGGACTGAACATTTCGGGCCACTCTTGGTGAAGGTGTTGGACCGAGCAGTGGTGCTCGAGAGCTGCGTCGCGCCGCTGAAAATCGTCCCGTTCATACGGACGTGGTGGGGTCCTGCTGGGATCTGTGTGGTGGCAGGAGTTAATGGCTAGCAACCTTGAGAGAAAAAGGGAACACGCACAGCAACGTCCGTTTCAATATCGAGGCTGGTGCCCTGCGTCTGAGAACAGCGAATTCCTTATGTAAACGCTGCGATCAGACTCTATATAACGAGGTACGAGTTGGAACATATAGAGTATCTGTCTACGAGAGACTACGATCAGACGCTGTCGAAAGATTTATGTGAGGCACGAACCCAGGATGTCCGCAACGTCGCCACCGCTGTCTAACGGTGCATAAGCCCACCAGTGCGGCCTACGAGAACTGCATATTTGTACCTTCTGCTTTCCCAGACATGAGTTCGAATGTGATGTTGCTGAGCTGATGGCCGGGCTCCCCAGCCCAGACGTAGTTGATCGAGACGAACTCGTCAGGCCCGCTTGCGCGTATGGACGCAATCGTATTGTTCCCTTGAGCCAGGGCGTATTTTGCTATCAAGAGCGCAAAAGGAGTGAGTTCAGCCACATTTCTGGAGGAAGACTGAGAATGAGAAAAAGAGTGGGAGCACAGAAGTCGTGAGGACCTCATATAGCCCTGTTCCATGCCAAACAGGCTGGAGGCGCCTAAATTTCCACATATCACGGTAGGTTCGGCGCTTGATGTCTGCCAATTGCCTTCCAGAACCTACAAGTTACGTTTAGTTTCGAACATAGCCTTCGTAAACGAAATTCACCTGAACACGCGCAAACGGTGAAGATAGTTGAGGGTGGTATGTCGGCTCAGCCAGAATATTCAACCCAGTTCAGACGGAATCATACTTTGTATCTTTTGGTCAATGCAAAGCAGACAGAAATTGGCGCCCGGTATGCGTCTCTGTGATTGTCAGTCACTGTGTTCAGACCCCCCCTGCACAGAGGCTTAGTTCAGGTACCTACGCAGACCTCTACAGATCGCTCTGTGTAGGTGGCTGGACAGGCTCTGTGTAGCTCTGTATAGCTCTGGGCAGGTCAGTGTATGTCAGTGCATGTCAGCTTAGGTCAGTGTAGGTCATGGTAGGTCTGTGTAGTCATCTCCACAGGATTAAGATGCTGTAACAACAACTGCTGCGGATGTTGAGCTGGTAAGAGAAACTCTGGTCTGTGCAGCTCTGCGGATGTACCTACCCTCACTACACTGACATATGCAGACTCTGCGTAGTTGTCTACGCTTCGGCTACACCCACCTACCCGGACACTGTGTGTAGTCGTCTAAACGGGATCTGTGTGGCCGACTAAACATGTCTACACATATCTAAACTCAACTACCCAAACTGTGTTTAGGCCACCCTTGAATGTAGTGAGTGATAATCATCTGTTTGAACACTGCCAGTTAACGGGGAAATCTGTATCAAATTTCTGGATTTGCTGTTTTGTGACTTTCGGGGTTCCTTTTCTCGTTGAAAACCAACTGGTGTTTCCTTTCGATTTCGGATTGACAATCACAGATACTACAAGATAGACAAACAGAAAAACCCTTCAGAAGACCTGAGATATGATCCCTGCGGTAGCGAAGAACAACACCTTCCAGACCGCGACGGTATTGCACACTGCCGTGTTGCCGTGTAGCCCTGTGGATAAAGCTGTGGTAAGCGTAAAGACTGGAACGACGCTCCCGGACAGGGTAGCCGCCCCCGTCTGGCCCGGCAGCTTGACCACGCATGTACCGCGCCTATCTGCCCCGAACCCACACGTCTCAACCTCATCCACAGTGTCTCCACCTGCGCCGACAAACGGGATAGTAGCATGGAAGCTCGAGGCGTCCGCTACAAATGTTTCTGAGTACAAGTATGGATCCAAACGATGCAGGGCGGATGCCGAACGGGTGTAGGTGGTTGGGACGCTGATTGCTGTGACGGTTGTGAACGGCTACAGTCTCTAGTATACGTGATCTGAACGACTATCTTCAGATTTCACGCTCTGTAGACTAGAGAGGCTGAAACGAGCCTATCACGAATAGCAAAGAAGTTACTGTGTCGACTTCGACGAAGGTTGTTTCTCCGCCTTGGGCGATACCAGCGATGTCGATGGAGGCACTTCCTACAGTGACGATTAACTATGTTTCGCCCCCCCCCCCCCCTAGAAATGGGCTGAGGCCAGGGACCTACACACAGCTGCACAGAGGGGTCTGGCTAGGTGACTAGAAGTAGCCTGTGTAGGTCAGCCTAGGTCTGTGCAGGTCAGTGCAGCTCTGTGTAGGTCAAGGGAGGTCAGTTCAGCCCAGGGTAGGTCAGTTAAGGCGTTGCTGGCCACCTAACCAGGGGTAAACATACCTGATTCGAAGTTGAGAACCAATTGAGAACGACGTGTAGTATTTGATTGCCGCGGCCCGCTTGGCTCGGCGAGCCGATAAAGCCGAGCCGAAACTTAGCTGCGGGCCAGCTGTCGTCAAGGCGCGACGTGCCAGCTTGCATTGTATTCACTAAAGTAAATGCTATACAAGTATCCATATAAACGTCCACTTTGAATTCCGCGGAGAACATTGCCGTTGGATGTGAAATATTAATGCTGCCGAAACGTCGGCTTGATGTTGACGGCGCGCAACGCAGTCGATCTCTGAACGTAGGACATTCCTACGTTACGTGTAGAGCATAAAACATTCAGTTTAATCTCGGATGATTTACTAAATGATTGGGTATGAGCCAGAGGGTCGACTCAGCTTTGACTTGGCGACTGCACGAACCAGCCGAACTGTAGCACGAAAGATCGAGGTAAGCAGCCGTCCAGCGGATGTGGTTCTTTTACCACAGCACCTGGGTAGCCTGAATATTGTGAGACGCGTTCTGGGCGCTTTCATAGCGCTTTGCATTGGTGTGTCTCTTCCGAGTACATATCTTGTAGCAATCTTTGTCTTCGAGGATAAATCGCCGAAACCGCCGGGCGCCGGAGGCAAGTTTCAGTGCGGCAGAAAGGCCACCTTGAATATGGACCGTTAAGACCGAGAGAAGCCGTTGCGTGGTGGACAAGTAGGGAGGAAGAATCTGTGGCGATGCATAACGCAGCAAACAACTGTCGGCCCGTGATCTGCAGCCGTCGCCGTTCTTCTGTCGTTCTTGTTGTGCCGTTTCCTCGTTCTTCACTGACAAGGCCGGAGTTCAATCACATTAAATCGACTGGCATGCTAATTACAGAATTTGTTATCAGCGAGGCTCTCAGTCCGTAGCCAAGCGGGACGGTCCCGCCGGGACCTCACGCCCAGGATGGATCTCAATGTTCGGATAATGTACACCCAACATAATCATACAGTCAACGAGAGAAAGTTCTACTGTAGGGTAAACGCTAGCATGTGCTCGTTACTTTCAAAAAATTGCGTCCGCATCCCTAAAACACGGTAAGGACAAAAGAATATTACATGGGAAAGCATACTCTGGGGTTTCGGGGTAGGCAGTGGCAAAGAATGTGGGATAAGTGGGTGTCCCGCGCGGCGCCATGGCTGCTTTGGTTGGTTGAAAATCGGCTCGGCGCCGTTCCAAGACTTCGGTTGTGTTGAGATGGGAAGATTCAATCAGGGCGAAAAGGAGTCATACCGACGGGATGGCCTGCAGCTGCCCGATTGTCAGTCAGAGGGACACAACACGATATGGGTCAAAGCCTACCGGTAGGGACACTCGACATCCCAAATGTAGCGACCAGCGCAAGTAAACCGGCGGTGCATAGACGAAGCCACATTGTCAACAGTGCGGAGGGGTATGCGGGTAAGGTGAGTTGAGGTTCACTTGGAGAATGCCCGGGCATTTATAGGAGCACGAATGAATGTTGAATATTGTTAACAGCGAATTAAACAGCGCAGCCAATTAACTTGAATCTTCGAACCCCGGTCCACGGCATGCCAACGACAAGCATAATGGAAGCTTCTCGGATGCTAAATTCCCGGCATATTTGGGTGGATACCGACTTGTCAAATTAAACCAAACTTCAAGTTGCACCGATGTAACGGCGGAAGATCGGTCGATTGGAAGATCGCCAGGTCGCTGTAGATGCAAAGTGGTTACTACTTTAATACAGTTTGAATTACCCGTTCCAACTACGGTGGCTCACGTTGACTGCTTGCCGCATACTAGTAGTATCCAGCGAGTTACTATCGCAGCCGACCCGCCTAAAAACAGCTTACCGATCAACGACCCTATGATGGTGGGTCTCCTGGGAAGAATTCCCGGCATATTTGCAGATGACATTCGACACAGCTGGGTGTAACCTTCGACATCTTCTGGAGCCAGCTGGGCGGTGGGCAGTCAGGACCAGATCAGAGAGCTGAGTCTTGTCGGATTTATCCACGGGTCTGGGCGGGAAGGAGATCACCGGCAATTTCCAGAGCTCCGAAACCTAATCCAGAGGAAGGCGCGTTAAGCCAAGTAATTCGTCGTCTTCGGTACTTCGAGCTTCAAGCGGGAATATTGGTATTCGGAGCTACGCTGTGGTAGGGTCGGAGGGCCCGCATGTGGAAATCGGTTTTCTATCTACTTTTATACACACTTTATATTTATCCCCGTTTTACCTTACAGCATTTATTTGTACCGTAAATAGAGGGAGAGGGGGGAATTCTATCATCGTACCACCATCCTCACGGCCAGTGCAAGGCAAGCGCCTAGAGGCTGCATCGACGCACCTCGCCCCTTCCTCTTTGGAAAGCCGTCAGTGGGCTTCTAGCCACCAACAACGCCATTTCTTCACGATCCTCACTCGCACTCGTTATACACCATTTTTTTGGAATCCCCTACTCTCCTCCCTCGCTCATTTCGCAATCTACGGCTCGGGATCAAGCCCCATATTTCATTTCCATCATCCACTCGACTGCTACCAGACCACCGACCCTCGCATCGAACCTCCCACCGGGCACATCCCCCTACTTCAACGCACGCACGCCTATCTGCAGCCTTCCAGCGCTTGGGCCTCGTCCCGATTGCTCACATGGAGATGCGTGCGTGCCGCCGTGACCGAAAAGACTAGCAAGTTTTAGAAAATCGACTGGTAGGCGTTCAATATTTATATCGAGGTACGAACTCAGTTGTATTGAAGGCCGTCTCTGGCCGACGAGCGATAGCCTGGCGGATGGCGCTGGAATTCGGTCGGCGGCGATTGACAATCATATTCGGGGATGTCTACGAACACTGCAGTTGGACTACAGCCGGGTGGCAGCTGGGCAAAGAAATGGGCGATGGCGCGAACGACAAGCAAATTTCACCGAAATGATCCGAGCATAGCCTTACTGATTGCGGATTTGATCCGCCGTTTTCTTTTGTTGCATCCAAGTTGCGTCTTCCTTGAAGTTGCGTCTTCGAGTCTCTTCTCTTACAGCAATTTCTGGGGTACCTTCATGCGGCGAAGAAGGAATGTGGGTCATCTAGGCAAGATAGCCCGCACCAATCAAGACTGAGGAATCCAGGATCAAATCCACGGCCTGCATGTCCCATAAATTATTTCCAGAGCTACCAGTACTCGAGAGCTAGTTAATAATACAACAAACACAGATTCACAAAAAATTGGATTACAAAATAATCGAGCTTCCAAAGGGCCAATATTCGCCATCCCGTAATGTCCACACACCGCTATCCAGCCGTATTTGACCGCCATCGCTACTTTTCGTACGCGTCGGACCCAGTCGCGGATCCAGTGGCAACGCGGGTCAAATAACTGTTGGCGGGAAGCGTCGTACCATGGCCAGACCTCGTACTGAAGACTGTGGTCGGTGTCTGCCACGTCTCGCTCGGCCTCGCAAAGCCCAAGGTGACCCGCGCAACAATCAAGGTCGGTGCGATGCCCTACATTCGAGGTGAGAACAGCCACTACAAGCCATGTTTCTCTACTTACCGTAACCTGGCCGACCACAGCCTGCGCATAGGCATCGTTGGACGAGTTCCTGACGAGTAATGGAAGAAATATAGCCATGGCCACAGAATACAGGAGTGCGGACTCCACAACAACTTCTATCACACGGCTATAGCCGCGAGATTGCCTCGTGGTGTGGTCGGTCATTGTGAGAATGCGGAAGATGATAAGGAGAGTTGCAAGGCAGGTGGTGATCAGGGAGAGCGCGAAGTACGGGGTCGCAAAATCGATGAACTTAGTTCGATCGAGGCTGGGATTGATGACATAGGCGGCCTGTTCTTGGATACTTTTGAAACCAAGACCTGAAAAGTCATTGTCAGAGTGCTCTGTATTAATTCTGTTGGACTTCTCACCAGCGCCCGCCAAAGTGCAGCAGAGTGGCAAGACAATTACCCACCAATTGCGACCCCAGATGGTCCAGCACCTCCAAATCTTCGCATAGATGTGAGTTTCAGGCCGGACGGTTATTCGAGGGAGCATACCAGCACAGAATCGGCGACCAGCGTGTTAGCTGTGAAGACTACGGCACCGAGCACAGTCAACCAAAGCGGCGGCCGAATTAAATAGAGTGAGGTCGTCATGGATGTGTCCCCGTTGTCAATGAATGCATTCCTCATCAAGATCCAGCGGCAGACGATATGGATCGTAGAGAAGATGTACATGGCGATGAGAGCAAGGAAAATACCCAAGCTCTGCTTGTGCATTTTCCTCTTAAAAACTGAACCAAGAGTTTAGCGGTCGCAGAAGTCGAGTCGAACACTAGAGGGCTCACCCATGGCATAGAGAGTTGCAAAGAATAGACCGGTGTACAGTCCTTTAACGAGTATGAGAACGGGGAGAAATGGGAGAGCATATTAGCTTGCCATTCATGTACAATTCGACGAAGGTTTCTTGCAAGAAGGGCGCGCGAACTTCAGTAACGGACATCGTAACGCAGTTGTAGATAAAATGGGGGTCGGTTTATATAGCAACACGTCTGCTTGGTGAACAGGTCAGCTGAACAAAACAAGAAAGCCGACCGGCGGAAAGTGGGATAAAGAAGATCGACGAAGTACCAGGATTGGTACTATAACTGTCGAGAAGGACCATACTTCGCAGAGAACACGGGAGGACAACATTTGGTGGAGCCGGTCCAACGTTGTGGAGGGAACAGGTGAGGTCATATGGTTGGTATCCTGCAATGGAAGCCGTACAACCGACACGGAACCAATGCCATCTCCCGGGACCCAGGTTAAATTAAATGTTATCGAAAGAAAGAATGAAGGTCAGTACCAGAACTTACCCGACCATGCTAGCAGATGGTTCGCACGCTCGAGTATCTTTACACTGACGTACCAGGGACAAATTCCCTCACGCCCGGGATACCGACGAATACTGTTGAAGATTTCCGAAATCAAATGATTTCAGCACTCCACCACGGACCAGACTGTTGCCGTCCTCGCCGTCATGAATTAAATGCGTCAAGCAAGTAGAATTTTTAAAATACTCACCAGGCAATTTGTCCTCACAAACTGCGATCACGGAACCTCCAATGACTTGACGAAAGTCGGGCACTGAATGAAACTCTAACTCTTTCCGAAATCGCCACCATAGCGATCTCATGTGCAAGAAATTGGACGTATAGCGCGATGACGAAGATTAATTGTATCGTGAATGGTGGTACCAGATGCAACTTGGGGGTTATCCTGACCTGGCGCAATGAATTGGAACTTCACATAAGGTTTATGCCAGCATAACGCGCATACACAGATAGAGTTACCGAGTGTATGCGTCAGAAAAACGGAATAGAAACGGTGTTCCACAATCTGAAAGCTCCCGCCCAAGTTGTGTTTATTCCAAGTCGCGGAGTGAAAGTCAACCTCCAATTGCCGCACACCCAAATTGGCGATTAGTCTTCAAGCTCTGGTGACCCCAGGTCCTGAAAATTCTCCGCCTCCGCCCGATCTCTAACAATGTTCTGATCACTGACGTTCTCTGAACGAGAAACAACCTACTCTTCGGTCTCGACGTAATCACGGAAAAATTGGGCGGTGATATCTGTGCGCGGCGCCATTTGCGTTTTAGTTGCTTCCAAGAAGGGCGCATTTACCATAGCGGTAGAGGACTTGACAGCGTGGAGACCTGATTTAGCTACCCGGGACATCAGTAAGAAACAAAAGCGACAGAATTAATCTGACCTGCACAGGAAACAGCCCCAGTTACCACAAACGCGAGCAGGAATTGGAATCCAGTTGAAAACCTCATTGTGATTAAATGGCGAAGTTGTGGTGTCAATAGTGCGATGCGATGAGGGCCCCAGTTCAACAGCAGCCCGGTATATATGGAGAAACGTGCAAACGGCTACAGATGCAAACTGGGCTCAATCCAGGTACATTTCGTACTTGGAAGACAAAATGAAAGTGCGAAATGCCACCGACGGAAAGAGTGTATTATCTTAATCTTGGCTAGCGTGGGATCCAAGTACAGTAAGCGTTTGTGAGGTTATTAGAGTTTGGCCTCGAAGTCATGACAACTGCGATCTCAATTTAAATGGATCAGCGTCGAGGATCAACGTCGAAGATCTTGAGCTGGTCATCCCACAAATATATCGTCAACGCAATCCGATACCATTCAGAGCGAAGCGCAGCACCATGGTAATATAATCAGAAGTGTGGATATCATCCCGGGCGAGAATGTTAAAGTCAGCCGTCGCGACCACAACTCCTAGTAAACCCACGGTTGGCTCGGGAGACCAACGAGATGTCTACTCCGAGCATGCAGCGGAAACGTCTGAAACGAATATTAAATCTCACAATTCCCTCCATTTGAGAACATCCCACCAAGTCCAATACGATGATGAGAAACTACGTGCCCCTGGAAGACGATTCCCGCCGGCGGGGTCATTCACGCTCCTTGAAGGCTTTCTGCGTCCTCTCTGCGATTATGAATCTGGCCGCGCTCTGGCTATTCGCAATGTCAAGTCGGACCGCGTGCAACACTTTCCAGGATGTGCCGTACCTGTACTGTGAGCACCTGACTTAAACTTGACTTGAAGATTCTGCTAAAGTTCCCCTCCAGCGCCAGCTGAACGGGCAATTCGGCAGAAAATTGTCAAATTCACTCGCGGCGTGGAGGACGACATCCCGATATATGAGCGCCGTCCTTCGGCCGAAGTCGACGAAGCTTGGCACCAGTTGTATTCGGGTGAAAACTTCCCATTCGAAATCTACAAGATTATTTATCAGCGTATAGTCGCGGAGACAAAGATATCGAAGTCCGATGCAATGCGGATGCCTAATAAGACGTGGCCGCTGGGGCGTTATCCAGGACACTACATGACTGCGCTGGATGTCTTCCACCAGCTGCATTGCTTGGTTTGTTCGCTCCGGGCGTGGATCAAGTTCAGAGCACTGATCGACGTATCGCAGGACACACTGCGCCAACAAGTCCACCGAGGATTGAGGTACAACTACACCCGGGTACCCATCAGCCACGCGAGGCATTGCATCGGTGCCATCCGGCAGGCGCTGATGTGCTCCGCAGACATAAGCCCAATCGCATGGCAGTGGTCTGAAGAGCACCAGACAGCACAACAGAGGGATGACATCGTCCATGTGTGTCGGGACTTTGACCAGATTCGAGACTGGGCGGACAGACACACCTTCGTGGCACAAACGACCGATTTTGATGTCTACGTTGAGGATGATTCTGACGTCTCTTTGGATTAGTCGGTCGTACAGATCCATTGAATGAAATCCAATGGTTGAGGGGCACCCGGCAAGAGTCCTACAGTCCTTTCCGGCAAAGAGAAGGATGTGAATTACTCTACAACAGAAGTGATTCGGGGCGAGAGCGCAGCGAGAGTTCAGGTTCTTTATGCTCGCCGAGTCGCGGTGCCATCATTGAATCGGGACGGCGTGGCTCGTCGCGTCCAGCTGGAGTCGCGTTCGAAGACGATGGCGAAAACGATAGAAGTCAGAGGTCACGAGCCATAATTGATCGGAGCTGGTCCGGGCCTTCCCGGCTTTCTCCGAGTTCCCAGGGTACGGTGCAACGTCGAAGGCGCATCCAGGTCCTTCGATTATTTGTCAACTAGATACTCAATAGCTCAGCTTTGTTCTGTCGGGCTCGATCCGAGCTTTGGGGTTCAAGTTGGTGTGCTGCCGGGTGCATATACTGGGGTTTTTCATTCAAATCGACAGGGGGTGTGACACGTGACCCGATTTATTCGACATTTCGACAGCGGCCGAATTTATGCGTGACACCCCCCAAAATTTCGACAATGTCAGGGAAATTTTTTACGTTTTTTTGTGCTCCTGGGGGGGGGGGAGGATATTCGTGACGGCTTGGAGGTTTGACAAACGCCTTCGTGATGCGTGACATCGACCAATATTCGTCATCGACAGAAGGGTCTATGACGCGTGACTGTTGATTTGAATGAAAAACCCCAGTACATACAAGAGCGCGGCGGCCCACCACTTCGACTTGACGACGAAGTTCAAGCACGCCGTAAGTGTTGGAAATACAACCCGTGACCGTGTTCAACCCACTTGAACTCCGCATTGCAAATTCAACCATTGCACATGCTCTTATACTTTATCCTATCTCGTTGCCTTGTTTCAGCTCCGTCTTTCACATGGACCTCATAGCTACAATACCAATTACCCACTGACTCATAGATAAGCAGTTTGTATAAATACCTAGCTACTTCTCTAATAAATTCAGTCTGTTCTTTACTTGCGAACCACCCATCAATTTAACCTTCCCATAGTAAGTCATTTCGAAATTGAGAAGCATCGGAGTGGACTTGAAGCGAGCGGCACGTAGGCTGAAGCAGATGGGAAAGCAAAAGAAGCATCGGAATGGGTGCGGAGTTTTGAAGTGGAGCTCAGAAAACTTCAGACAGAAAGCTTAATTTTACAAGAGTGCGGTGGGCCGTTTCGTAACCCGCCACTTCGGTTGAATAATAAGTGGATTGTGGCAGCGACTGCGGACCTTCAAAAAACCCAACCCCATCCTTGAGGCCGTCGGCACAGCGGATTATGAATAAAATGTGCAGTCGGCCCTTGCCGGCATGGCCCTGGAAATCAAAGCGGAGTTTGAAAGGTTTCGGACGGACGGACAGACATAAGTTTATAAAGAGGGTGATACACGATCCCCGGCTCCACTTGTTATTGACTATCTTGCATCTTGCAACTGATATATGTTCCTACAATGAAGTAGCGTCGTCGACTGGGAGTGAATTACCGCTTCCGACGTCGGATTCTGACATGTACAGTTGGCAAGAAATCTAGCGCCTGTCGGGAGAACTCACAAATCAACAACCGGGATGAAATAGTACGGTGGAGTCTTTGAATCCCTTCACAATCGCTTTTCTCCTATCTTTGGGAATCGAAGCTTCTCCCGGACTGTTTAATTCGCTCCACGCATGCAGTTTGGCGCCTGCATTTGTCTCCCCACCCTATATATACCTGAGCATTCCTCAAGTTCGGCCTCATCGACCACACCCTATTCCCTCTACACCGTAAATTCCGCACCCGGTTTACTTCTGCTGGCCATCAATTTTGGGGTCTCACATGGTAAGGTTGAATTGACCTCCTTCGATTGACTCTTCGAACAATTGCAGGACAGCCAGTCGGTACGAATTTCCCCACTTTCAATACTTGACTGACGTCTCTGAAGAATCACCCATGACAATTCGAGCGAGCAACACAGTCCTGGCACTGCGTGCTCCGGAGCCAACAACCACGCCAATTATCTTTGCCATCTACCCCGAAATCGAAGACTAAGTGTTCGTTCATACAACACCGTGTTTTGATGTTTTCGACAGGGACGCGCTTGAGTGAACGAAAAGACGGCGGGCCACTCATCTTCCAACCACGAAAAGAACCACGCGTCAGCTGACTCGAGGCAGGGATCGGCTGGGGTCTCATGACAGACTTTAAATTCGCAATCACTGGATGTAAGAGTATGGTGGGTCAAGAAGATTGGATTAGTTTTGCGCTAGCTTCCCATAGGACTGTCGTGCTACTTTGAAACCAACCTGTTAAATGAGGTCGCTCGCAGATGCGCTGTAAATTATTGCCAACGCCCGCACGAAACGAGACTGCACCTTGGGCCGCGTTTATCCGTGGCCTTGAGCGTCAAGTTGTTGCGCCACCTACGTAGTACAAGCCACTGGTTCAAAGTGTGTATCCAAACAAAAGGGACTGTCCATTCTGCTTCCAGCTAAGTGCACCCCGCCGGCAACCCCGCAGCAGCAGCCGTAATACTGGGCAGACCCATCCACCCCCGCATCGCATTCACAATCGACAAGTCCCGATGCACGCGCGTATATGCGCCCTGTGTCCACGCACCATTAACCACGACCGAGTACCCGCACGCATTCCCATCGAACGCCGGTGCCTTCGCCATGCTGATGCAGCTCGCGGTGCCGGTGTAACCCGCGCAGTCGCTGAGGCCGTCGGGAAACCCAGCGGCGCCGTTGTCCATGAAGGAGTACGAGGAGAGCACGTTCCGCACGAGGGGCCCGGCGTCGGGAAAGTCTGTGCGCGTGAAGAGTTGGACCTCGAAGGCGCGGTGGGTTGCGACGTTTTTGTCCTTGATGAGAACCGAGCCCTGCAATAGAATGCTTAGCTGAATGAACAAGTTTGGGGAAAATGAACGCACGGAGCTTTGCATATCGCGAGAGGAGGATCCCGGACTTTGTTGATCGTGGTCATCATTTTGAATCACAAATCGCGCGGGAGGCAGGATCCATGAACCGCAGATTGCTAGGTGAATTGTATAAGAAAGTCAAATTATGGCAGTGATTTTACTCACGGAATTCCTGAGGGGAGATCGTCCTTCAGGATGGGAGGAATCTCATTAAAAAATCCATACCTTGGGATAATCACTCGACCAGCTGTATGTTTCGAGTCAGCCGTAAGATCACGAGAGCAAAAAAAAAAAACGCACATTTTGACCATAGCAATTTCTGAGGCAGTCAACCCCGCAGACGACATGAAGCCGTTGAAGTTGAGGTACCAGTTATAGTCGTTTGAATCGCACGCTAGAAGCGATTTTTCACCGCCGATGATCACCTACGCATGAACAGCCTCAAAGTCAGAGCGAGAACAAAGTTAGCGGAAAGAGGATAAAGAGAGACGTACCTCCAACCAAGTGATGAAGTCCGGGGGAAAAGAACCACCCATCTTTCGCTTGAGACGGGCAAGGATCTGCGCGATGTTGTTTGGGCCCATGTGCTAAAGTATCTATCTCAGCACGAATTCGAGGGAAATCGATGTGAAGTAAGCGCACCTTGGCAGCATCGATCCGGAACCCAGAAAATCCGATGGAGAGTAGCGTTGCGAAGTACGCTGAGATACGTTCCTGCACGTACGTGTGCTCAGTGTTCAGATCCGCCAAGCCCACCAGCCTCGTACTTGGGTTAATAAATCGTTAAGCTCGTGAAAGGCAGACACACCATCCGTAATTGAGCTGAAACGGATCCGTGAACGCGTTCAAGACACGATCGCAGTGGAAGTCTGTAGGCCCATATGGAACCGCAGGGAACTCGAGCTGCATCGCGAAACAAATGAACCCAAACAGACATTGCGACACGAAGCAATACGTACCCCAGGCTTCAGCCCCGTTTGCTGGCTGTACTGATACGTCGAAGTGTGCGTGTAATACGGGCTCCCCGACGTCGCGTTCTTCGGCCCGTACGGAGCGCAGTCACCGCTCCCGGACCCGCGGTGGTTCAGGATGTCGTTCCCTCCGCCGGTCTACGGCGCGCACCAGCCAATGGTGAGCGAAGGTGCAAGATGTGGTGGAGAGCAGGACGCACCATGTGGTTTACCACTGCATCCGCATACACCCGGACGCCATTCGCGCGGCACGTCGAGATCATGCTTCGCAGCGCCGCGATGGTGCCGTGCCGGCTGTTCAATCTGTAGCTCACGGGCTGGTATACGAACCACCACGGGCTGCGGAGCAAAGCACACAGCGATCAGCAAAGTATCCATCACACAAGGGAAAATAAGATAAGTCACTTACTTGCGCTCCCCGCTCTGCGCCCAAAAGTCCGAGAACACCGCCTCGGATGGGGGCCAGATGCGCACGCCGCCCCAGCCCGCCTTCCCGAGGAAGACGCACTCCTTCTCGATATCCGCGTACGGCCACCCGAATAACTCCGCGATCGCGACCTTCTGGCCGCCCTGCGTCTCTGCTCTGTTTATCACGGGGGCGTCCCACTGGAACCAAAGCGCTGTGATGTCAGACAGGGTGTGAGATGAATTCCGGGAGCGTGGGACGGGACGCACGATCGAGAGTCAACACATGCCCCGCCGCGTCCTTGACGCTGATGGCGAACGCGCCGGTAGTCGCTGAGCTCACCGACACCGTGTTCGCGCTGCCGAAGGTCCCGCCGTTAAACGAGTAACTCAGCGCGCTCCCTGTGCGCGAGAACGCGTTCACTGTCACTAGAACCGATTTGCGGTCCGCCGCGTACAAGAAGTCGGCATAGCCAGTGAGATCGCGGTAGTCCTGGAAGCCGGAGGACCAGCTCGAGGAGCCACGGGGGGGTGTCTGCCACTGTGGAGGTGTAAACACATGACGCGAAAGCCAAGTAAAGGGCAAAGGTACATGCCTTGCGCTGATCATTCTCGGCGGGGTAGTCCGTCTGCTGGCCGACGCAGGCGTCGCCAGTGAACGTCTGGCACGCAGGGAGGTCGGTGGGGATGCCCGTGGGATCGCCAAGGACCGAGGTGGTCGTTGTTGTGGAGCTTATCGGCGTTGACGACGAAATAGGTGTTGACGTCGTGCTAGACGTGGATTTGCTCGTCGACGAGACGGGCGTGCTGGACGTGCTGGACGTGGATTTACTTGTCGACGCGCTGGAACTGCTGGTCGTCGCCACGCCAACATCGTAATTTTGTTGTCCGTTGTTGTCGAAAAAGCTCTGACCTGAACTGGTTTGAGCTTCCGGAAGCCCTGCGCATCAAGACGACATACCCGAAACGTCGTACCGAATGTAAAAATGGCGGATCCCAGCTGAACCGATCGTGCCCGAAAACACCCATGTCTCAAAATTTGTTCCGGAAATGGAGGCGCTGAATGCAGCGGTTACACCTTGGTCCGCGGCGTTGGAAGGCCACACGTCGGCAGCGCTGGAGTAGAACACATTGACGACCTTCTGGAATGCGATGTTTTTTATCTGATTTTCTATGAGCAAGAGCAGAGGGAGAGGCCGGACGTACCCACGTAAATATGTCCAGAGAATACATTTCCGCTGAGCGTGAAATCCTGGAGCTGCACGTTGACGCTGTCGGCCGGTACGGCGCGCTTGAAATTCTGTGACGCCAGTCAGTGTTCTGAATCTGAGAACGGAATTATCCCTCAACGGAGGTCAAATTGGTGGTCCGGGACGGGTGTGCTAGAGACGAGACGCCCGAGAGGAACGCCAGCCCCACAGAAATAGCGGATAGAAATCGCATCTGAGCCGTTCGACGAGGGAAGGGCAGAGCTGCGGGGGGGTTGCCAAGGTCAAGACTTATAAGCGTTGCTGCCCGGACCCGCTTGAGGAGTTACCGTGGATCGATCATGCTCGACCGCTGCTTAAGGACACCGAGCCGCGACCGAAGTTGAGCTCATACCTCCTTGAAGCAGATATAAGAAGGACTAGGAAGGCCTCGAGACGTGAGCAGCATGCAAGTGCGGTCTCGTGGCTGATTTGGGCCGCAAGATCGCGCGACGGATAAGTTGGGGATTTGGCTTTTGAGACACTTAACCTCGGGATACTGCACCAGTCTGAACAGAGAGGAGCGAATTGAGAGACCGCGCTGGTACAGCCGTACACGAGTTGACAGAAAGTCTCCTTAGGCAAGACTGGAAGATCATCCGATTCATCGTGGTGGCGGAAAGTAAGGGGCAATCAGCACGTGCTTGCATTGTTGTCTGGGCGCCAAGCCCCATCGGGTAGCTCGGGCATTGCAAGCTCGGTTCAAATGATGCCGGAACCTGCCGGAGCATGCCAACTTCCCGGGCAGGGCTGGGGAAGAAGGAAGTATCAAGTGCAGAGAGGTCTAGTGCTGATCATACATGTCCACCGCAGGTGTCTACATCGGCAAACTGCTAACACAGCTGACAGTCGGCACAGGTACCTCAATGGCATCAGAGCGAATCGGAGCACTGCCGGAACGAGAGTGAAATCTATTGAAGTACAATAATTTTTTTTTACATCATGCATGGGCGTTCGTAGATGCATCCCAACTTTTCAGTGGGTACAATTCCAGAGGTGCGTAGTGCTAATTTCCGGCGCGCTTAGCCCATTTCTCGATACTCCATTCACACATGCATTTCCGGAATCTATGCAGGCATCACTCGAAGAAGTACTGTGAGCGTGGAAGAAAAAAAAGCAATTACCCGGTTTGAATGTCGACACACTCCCGAAAATTCCGGTTTGCTCCCCGTGACTTTATCCTCTTCTTCGATGCGCCGACTTGAAGCGCCTCAGAACCCAAAGTAGAAGGCAATGTACTTATCGGGGGGGACCAGGAAGCCCTGGGCTTGGACTCAGCACATTATAGTGATTCAGTAGGCTCTCGTTCGCAGATTCCTCCCAGGAGGAGTCAGGACTCAGAGTCGAGATAGCTGGCATCTAGATGCCCATGCGGAAATCAACCAACTTTGAAAAGTGGTTGGTATGTCTATTCCAACCATTCTTCCTGAAGTGACCTTTCCAGATGTCTTCATTCTCTTCCTCAAGCCAATGTTTAAGTCGGCCGGGGCCAGAAAAAAGGAATCGATTTTTACCCGAGAAAAATGACAATATTTCGACGTTGGAAACTAGAGGGACCAACATATATACACGAAAATGTCAGGAAAAAGAAAAAAACGGGGTGCATGCAAAGGGCGGGGGTTCAAATTTTCGTAAATTTTGGTGTGTCATGCTAGATTTTGGCGGCTGTCGAAATGTCGAAATGGTAAAAGAGGTCACGCGTCACCCCCCTGTCGATTTGAACGGAAAAGTCCAGCATCACTAACCCAAATCATGTCACAGAGAGAATGGTAAAGCACTGTAGTCCATTTAGTATGAGGAAGTTCCGGGAGAAATTAACCGAAGCGATGAAAAGTAGCTGCGGCACTTGGGATATTGAAGCCGCAAATCGAAAGAGAAGAGGCCTGTCCCGATGATCTGACGTTGTCTAAACGTCTGCAAGAGAAAAATTTGGGAGTACCAAGTAGCGATTGCAAGTACATCGATATAACACCTTGAAGTGGATACCTGACGACATTTGTCGAGTCGACTCGAGCCTTTTGAGTCTAGTGGTCCTCCTCGATCACTATTTGTGAGATATCTCAATTCACCCTCTTTATAAAATTAAGCTATCTGTCTGAAGCTTTCTTAAGTTCTGCTTTAAACCTCACCTTTGCAGCCATTCCGATGCTTCCTTTACTTTTCATCTGCTTCAGCCGATGTGCCGCTCACTTCGGCTAGAATGCCGATGCCACTCAGCCCGAATCCACTCCGATGCTTCTCAACTTCGATTCAATGACGCTGGCAGATTTCATTGCATGTCATTGGGTTCTCTTTCCGCTTTCAATCCGTAACGGAAACAGTGCTTGAATCAAAATTCCTTCAAGTGGAAGTGGTGGGCCGACCGCGCTCTTGTACAAGCTGATGACTGGTCAGATTCTCCTTCGGACCCACGCAATACAACATCAGTGGTATACGCCTACGCTTCCATCCCAAAACCTTAATTTTTTCAGAAGGGTGAAAGTGCCGCCCTTTGACACCAATTGTCACATAGGGTCACACAAACTGTCGCCCCTTGAAATAAAATTGCCGCCCTTTGCCGCCTCACTGCCGCCCCTCAAATCGGACTGCCGCCCCCCAACTCGGTGATATTGCCGCCCCTTTGCCGCCTTTTCATACACAACTTCGACTTTTTTTACCCATCGTGGGCATGTCTGCAGGATTAATTATCGAATCCATTGCAAGAACAGATCCCTACCCTCAAGTATGAGGATAATACAGCAGCGGTTTTCGACTTGATACATTGGACTGCCCTTGAACACAGCCACTGCCGCCTGGTGGCACAAAGGGCGGCAGATGGCGGCAGTTTCACTTTGCCCATCATTATCAACATTGTTAGTATTGCTTGAGTATTGCCGCGTTTCACTTTTTTGAGTCAAGTAAGGTGTTCTGAGCAGTTTTTTCATTCATTTCAACTGCTGAGGGGAACGGTGTTTCTCTCAGACTCCCCTCCCTTTGTCTGACGGCCGTCTGAGTTGAGTTATTCAATGCTGTTTCTCAGTTCCTTGTATTTACCCTTATTCCCAGTCTTTTCAATCATCTACCACGGAGGAGACGCACGAACGCTCGGAATTATTTTTTAACATGTAGTTCATGTATACGACTTATTCCGAACTTTTAGCGGACATTTAAATTCTCAGAGATGCCGCGAAGCCGAATCCATTGGCGGGGTGCGAGTCGCACTATCGGCATTTAGCTCAGGCTCGAGTCCTATCAGCTGTTAGCCTCGGATTCGCACTGGCTATCAGTCACACCCTTTTTGTAGGTTCGAAACAAGCCCGTTCCGGCCCGAACAAGCCGGGCGCCTCTCTGAGGTTAAGTTCAGGACCTTTCGCCCCGAACGCGGCGTTTGGTGGGGCCACTCGGTGAATCTCGAACCAGAGGTTTAGGTTCGGTTCGGCGTTAGAAACTGGACCGTTTCGGCCTTCTCGGGCAGTCAAATTTCCGTCCTAAATACTATTTTTTGGGAGTTGGGCATTGTGTTGGTGTTCCAGGCGTGTTTAAGGTGTCCTAATCGGTTTACGGCAGCCTCCAGACAACAAACCGCACTCACAACAGTGTTTGGCAGATCATTCCATAGCAAGCTAGCGCTGTCAGTCAATGCGCACGAAATTGGTGAGAATATCTGGCAGAAAGAAGGTTGTGTTTTACGGGCTGCGGAGCAAGTATTCAACGATACATTCCGTATGACGGTCCCTGTCGGACGAAACTATTTATGCAATCCCGTGCCACTTTTTCACGAGATCTTTCGACAACTTTAAACAAATAAAGGGGGGGGACCAATAGGTCCCCTATCCCCTACCTATCATTTAGATGCTCATCCACAAAATGTCGCATGAGTTTGCGACGTTGCACATTTCCCTCCAGCCGATGAACTCCGCGCCGAAATTGAAGCGTACTTCTCAGCCGCTTGGTCGTGGCGCAATGCGGAAGAGTTCTCAAAATATCTCCTCCTAGATGTCCGAGGCATACTTATCAGCTCCTTGGCCGTGGCGCAGTGCGGGGGAGCTCTCAAAATATCTCTTCCTACATGTCCCTACATTTACTACGTGCCGTGCGTGAACTAGATCTGCAGATCTTCAATGACACAGGGAAGTTATCCCCGAATTCTCTGGGTCGCTAAACCCATGACGTTGATGACTCTCATAGACGACTTGGTCGAGCTTGAAGTCAGTTCTTTCCGCGTTGTGTTTACGACAAAGCTATAATCTACCAGCAGGGAAACACCGTAGCGCAGCGCTGTTCAGTCGGATTCCTTCAAGGAGAATCGGCGAGACTACTTACGTCTACATTCGTGGAACCCGGATGCATTCTGAAAACACTGTTTAGAATCCCGATGAATCTCAGCCGTGGGTCAAGGTCATGACCTCGATTTTGGAGGGAATGAAGGCAAGCAGCACTGGGGAACAGTACCCACAATTTATTCGTACATTGCCTGAATGGTTGTAGCGATGCTGTTGCAGCATGGTTGCGAAGGCGGTGCCAGACGATGGTTCCACAAGTAACTTGTGAAAACTAACTTGCCCTGCCACAAGTAACTTGTAAGTAACTGTGAGTTACTTGTGGCAGAGCAAGTTAGTTTTTCCCAGGTAAGTTCCACACAAGTTAGCACAAGTAACTTGCAAGGTGATGGCAAGTCAGATCAAAGTAAGTTTGGTTGTGTTTGGCCCAACTAACTGGTAGTTAACTTGGGGCGATTGAAGGGGCATTTAGTGTGTGTGTGCCGGGGAAATAGGCTTTAAATTCTTCAATTCATATAGTGACACATTTATATGAGGTCTTGGGCCAGTATCCAGCCTCACCACTGATGAAAACCATTGAGCCCCCTATTTCTCAGTGACTTGAATATGATGTCAGTCCGGGAGAGCAATTGATTGTACGGAGGAAAGTCCATGAGACATACTTGACATAGAAACCTGATTTTGATCTGTAATTTTGTCTCCCGTGACCTTCTAGAGGCGGCGTCAGTGTGATTGTCCTGAGCAAGTGTAAAAGGATTCATTGTCTATGTCTCAGGCCTAGCAGGTGTGAAAGCTCAAATTAGGCGCCATATAAATGTCCAAGAGAATTTATTCCTCGTTACCTGAGTGCACCAGTGACCTGGAACATGTCGACTTGTGCTAATTGATCGTAAAAGTTAACGTTGGCGGGGGGATTGATGCGATCTGATCACAAGTTAGTTTATTTGATCTAACTTGGCGCGCAGGTTAGTGTAAGTTAACTGCAAGTTACTTACAGTCAGCTGCAAGTTACTCCAAGTTACTTGCAGTTACTTGAAGTTACTTCAAGTAAACAATGCTTGACAGTGATCTTGATGTTCATTCAACTGCCTGTTTAGGTTAGCAAAGATGCCCAGGTAGCCGTGCCAGCCAAGCCAAGCAAGCCGTGAGCTCAGTGCTGACAACTTGTCAGTTTGGATGTGCAATGAACCATGGGAGAAATGATACTTGGCGAGTATTTATTCTATGAATAGGAAGCTTGAAGGATGAGCACAAGAATGAGAACCTAGAGCTGAATGATGCCGATGTAACGGGCACCTCCCCCACAGTTAGTATTTTTGGTTCGAAGCAACGATGATGTTTTATATTTTGCTAGTGTACTGTCCGTTAACATCAAAGTAAAAATATTGTCAGCTTCTATCACATTGAGAGGGAAGCATCAACATGGAGCGTTGCACGGACTACTAGTATGCTGATGGGTTTGTGCCAGTGCTGAGGTGGGTTCAACCGCAAACAGAGCTTAAAACTCCTACACCATCGGAATATGGGACCTATTTGGGCTCGTATTCATACAGGACTCGTCCCTTGCTGGCTTTGTTATCATTGCTCCTTGCAGCACTGCAAACAAGTCAGACTAAAGTAGTTCTATGTTAAGTTCGAGGATTCTGGCAGCTATATACTACTTAATTCAACAGTACATGCAGTTGAGGTAAACATGAATGCATTTAGAGGTGTTTAAAAGGAATCCTATGAAACGGGACTTGGGTGACCCGCACCCGTTAGTTTCGAGCCCATGGGAAAACTTCAGTTAACTTGCGGCACACGTGCCGAAAGGGGCAAGTTCCGCACAAGTTACTTTTCACAAGTTACTTTTTACGGACTCGTGCCAGATCCGTCTCAACGGCGGCTGTCAAAGACTATGCACCACTGTTCACGGACGCGCTCAAGGACAGTGAGGGACGAAGTGGTGACTTCCAGAGATGGCTAAGAGCATTGTCGTACTTTCTGAGCGCAAATACCTGGTTCTCCCGGAATGTAAGTTTGGATCGGATTCAGAAAAACATCGCCTACTTCATGAGAACCAAGCGCTACAGCATTCCAGGCAATCCTGTCCATTGCAAGGTCATACATCCAGAGGGCGTATGGGACTTCGTGGAACTGGAGTGGATTCACATAGTGTCATAGAAGCGTTCTGCAAGGAGCTCCCATAAACCACAGCACGGGGACGGGCGGAGTGTCGTGAGTAGCTCGACATTCGCGTCCTGGATGTGACCACGCCGACTAACCAAGTTCAATATCCAGACCACACCGAAGCATGAACAAAGGTCCGCGAGATGTAAAAGCACTTGGTTATTAACGATTCATGACCTCCCTCCGAATCGAACAGGGACTCCGCGCGGAAGCCGAGCAACTTGCAAGCATAAAACTGACTTTTTTTTTGCCGATTTCTGAAGCTTTGAGGAACGGCTGGGCGCGCCGATTGAGGCGAGGGTGTTCCTGCAATTCAACTACGCTCTAGAGTCTTTGCAGATGAGCGTGCGAGACCGAGATTTGAAGCGTTCAGACCAAGGGCACGCGGGATCCAGAGCAAATCCAGAGCAGATGGTGGACAAGAGCAAACAGCATCTCGATCAGTGATCCGATGATCGCTTGGAATCCCGGATCAAAGAGTACACTGCCACATTATCTTCTCCTTCGCTCCGGTCACTAGGAATTAGGTCCTGACCGCGGTGTCTCGTTTTCCATGCGCTGCGACCACTCTAAGCTCAAGCTCCTTACCGTGTCCCGGGCTCCGGCCCACTCAGCTTCTTGTTTGGCTACACGTCGCCAACCCAGGACTCTTCCATCTGCGGTCCGAAAGATCTGTATATGCTCCCCAGTTGATTCTCAAGTTCCCGGAACCTACCTCGTTCGGAGCCCCGAGCACGATTTCGCTTCTCGAAGGCGCTTATTTACAACCGTAACTGACCTTTCAAACTTTTTCTTCTGATACGCTAATCAGCTTCCGCCTCGAGTTCTTAATCGGTCCCAAACTGGATCCAAGACATACTTTCTTTACTCTCTTCTCTGAATACTGGACCAGGCGACTCCCTTCCAACCCCCTTGGACTCTTCGGTGCCATTTGCTGGAATACGCGACCCTCCTCAATTGGACTCCTCTACCGTGCAGGTTGATTCCGGTCCGAGTCGTTAGACGCGCTTGACTGCGGTTCTTATCTCTCTTCTTCGTGGCGGCTCGTGATCAGCGCTATCGCAAGTCCAGTCGTTTGAGCCAGTAGGCGGTTCTTCGAATTCTTCTCCCCACCGAACGACAGAAGAGCGCTGGTCTGCGAAAGAAGAGCTTCAGCGCTTAGTGCATTCCCACCTCCTGGTGAGTATAGTTTCGCAACTCCGCGGAGCCCCCGTTTGATTCAGGGGCCACGTGGAGATCCGCTCACTTTTCCTTCTTTTTGCAGTCTCTTACTCGAATTGTGTGCAGATCCATGGCCGTCCCGCGATCTCGCAGACCACGAACTTCCACCTCACCGCCGGCCCTCTGTTTATCAGGGAATGCCTGCTATATCTGCTTTTCAGACGTAACTGTTCTAACTTCTTTTTACCCCGGGTGCGAGCCGAAGGCAAGACTGACAAGGATCCCGCAGCCTGTGGGCCGGGCGCTCGTTCGACCGTGATGCACATGGGTTGTACGCCTCCTTTCTTGCCTTCCCGCCATTTCATTTCTCATCTCCTATTGTCCGAATTGCGGGGCGAAAAGCGCGAGACCTGCAGCCCGGGGCGTATGTGCACTCAATTCCAGTTGTGGGGTCGATATTCCTGCGCAGCGGTATCCCCGTTCGATTCGGGGGCAAGTCATGGAGTTGAATGTAATCGTACTGGTTGGTTGTGACGTGAGCTTCCGTTTCGAAGAAGCTCCCTCCGAGTCGGCGAATGTTCTAGATAGCGCCGCAGTACACAAGTTGAGGACGGAACAATCAAATAAGGCAAGCCGGGTGTTGGTGAGAATAATCGGAGATATGTAGAGCGGGAAGAACATCGTGTGCATGTGCAGCGTCTTCTACTCCACTCTGGGACAGACACAATGAGCAGCTGTCACCGGCTAGATTTCCAGTAGAGTGGCCCCCGTGTAAGTACAGTTATATCGGCGCAGTCAGTGCGTAGGAAGATTGTTGAAGACAATGGTGGCCGACTGCCGAGAGGCCCGATCAGCACCGTTTCGTCGACCAATGAGTTCTCCGAGCCCCATCGGCTCTTAGCCACACGGCTGGAGCGGCGGTTCTGCGGTTCAGCAGAAACATCAAGTCCAACCGATTTGATCTAGTCCCACTCCCATTAAAGTCGTTATCACTCGATATCAGATGTGAGCATTTGCAAACATTTGAAAGAGAATGGTCGAAGACCCACTCACGCGAAACGCCATCTAGATCAGGTTGCTGAATGAGTATAGTTTCTCGGAATTCGTTTGAAATCTCACCCGAGGCATGTTCGGGGGCCACCGAGAAAGCTCAGCCTCCGTAGTGCGTGAGTCAGGCTCGGCGGAGCAAAAGGAGCTGAGATTGGCTCACGGATTCGCATAGTGGCCAGCAGCCGCACTGAGTGACTAAGACACCGATAGCCACGAGAAGAAATTAACCATTGACAGGAAGAGATCCCGAGGTTCACAATCTCGCCTTTGCGAACCTGACTTCTGAGCAGTCAAATCGTGAGTAGTAAGTACCGGTGCTGGCAAGAAGCTTAAGTCGTACGCGAAGCGTCCTAGCGCGTGGTTGTGCCGGATTTAATTCACCACCGATGCGTGTGCATGACACCGAAGAATAGGGTGTTCGATCGTTCCGTCAAGGAGGGTCCAACATCCGACTTCCGTTAGGCACCGGTTTGTGCTTGAGGACTTCGCCTGAGAATTTACATGAAATTCCAATCGTCTCTCGTTTATCGATGGGCGACTGCGTGAATGAGCTTGAATTGCGAGCACAACAGGACATACGGATAACGCCTTGGGGACGTCTGGAAGGTAGATTGATATCAGTGCTACAGAAGCGCACATTGAACGGAAGTGTTCTCTTTGGCGTGCCGGACACATTCAACAGGTGGCATCACAGGCATCAATACGACTTGACAGAGGCACTTCTCAATGTCTAAGACCGGATCATCTTTCCAACATATCCTTGGCTATATATACCTAGACGTGTAGCAGATGGACATCAAGTTAAAGACACGCGTTGCAATGCCCCTCAGCTCTTCCACCGCAGTTGATAAAATTCTGGAATATACCGTGGTCGCGGCAAAGGTGGTAGGAGAACTGTGAGATGATTTCAGTTTCACCATCTGCGCTGGGGAATAGACACAAACTTTGAATTCAATTACACGAGCGGTCTTCTCTGAAGGTATGATTTGGCTAATAGCAGGTCTGCTACGCTCGGTCATACCTAGGAGATGAACGGTCTCCACAAATTACTGTTTACACACACATACACACCCACTACTCACACAAAGCCAATTCGTGCTTTGACCTTCCTCCCTATCGTTCAACTATACTTTCCCCTTTAGAGGATGAACACAGTCAGATTCGAATTACATACCTTTCGATAACAACACTGTGGTGCTTATCACAATGGGCAACTGGTCCATCGGAATGGAGGAGGGGTTGAGATTGGAAGTAGGGGAGGATGGAGCACTAGAGTAATGGTCTGAGTCCATACCTGCACCAAACTTCCCAATCTTGACCAGTTGATCCCTTAAATCCCCTCTTCTGCTGTAAGGGCAACCCTAAGCTCAGTGCAGAGCACAGAACTAGCAGGGGAATCCGAAGATAAGAAAGGATGAGGATTCCCATGCTATGTGAAACCTTATATACTAGTAGGTACTACCCAGTAGCATGTGTCTGTAGGTATATACAATGATCCTGGACCTGGTCACATAACACACATGCCAATGTGAGCAGTGGGGTGGGACGGGAGCCAAGGGTGCCAGAACTGGAGGTGATGGAGTGGACAGAAGTGACAGAAACGACGAGGGTGCCAAAGGTGATGGGGCAGGTGCTGGAAGTGACAGAGCAGACAGAAATACCAGAGCACAGGTTCCCCTGACACCTTCAGCATTTTCTCAGCACTGCCTTGCTAGTGATCCAATATCTGATAGCCAGACATAAGGCATGTCACAAGTCCAGGTAACCCATGAGTTCGTAGGAGTTGACCCATGGGAAAACCTGTGAGTAGGCTACTCATGAGTCTGAGCACTCATGGCTGACAGGTCACCACAGATCCAAGTCTGGATTGTAGAAAAGGAAGTCCCAAACTCATGAGTACTTGACTGGATTTTAACTGATCCGACAGGTTCAAAGTGTCCTTGAAAGCCCTGTGATCAGTCTGGAATTGTTACACACCTCTTAGACGCCATCTGTGGTAACCTGCTATGATAATGATATTTATATTTTATGCATCATAGCCAGAATATGTACAAAACTCACAGGCACTTGTGATTTCCACAAAACCCATGAGTACTCATACAACTCATGAGTCAAGGTGCCATAGATCCAAGTTCAACATTTTTGAATGTCAGTACTCACACACAGATCAGAGTCTACTCATGAGTAGACTCATGGCATGCTCTAGCCAGACATGATGTATTCCAGTTGTGTTCACAACATGTTCATGTTTTTGCACTTCGTCTTTCCTTGTTCTCTCTTAGGTACTGTAATATATCTCATTTAGTATATAAGTCAGTGTATATGTTCTGTAGAGTTTACTTTTTCTGGAATCCAATACCTCACCCACTCAATTCAGCGATAAATATTTGAATTCTAGTGAGCTTTCACAGGGTCTGTTACCTCTAGATTATTAGTGGACCTCATAGGCCCTGATTCAATGGAATGCGGCTCCACAATCTCAGGTTGTAGAGATAGGTCTTTGTGATGCATGACTTTTGCCCAATTTTTGTTCAACAGTGAGGTGCATGACACACATTTAACAATTTGAACAAAGTCTTATCAAAGGATATAAAAGAACAGTAGCAGTTGATAGGATATTAAAGGAAAAAAGAAATACAGCAATTATTTGTGATCCTACCCCACATTTTGTTCCTCAGGAGGTGAATAACACTTCATCCATTCTAGACTATGCATGAATTTCTCATAGGAGAATCTTGTTTGGTGTTGGCCGATTATGAATTTATTAAGAGGCATCCAGAATCCACTTCGGTGTTGACTTGGGAGCCAGAAGAGTAATCCAGCTTTGTATGACACCCAGCCTCGATTAATGGACCAAAATGGAGAAACAGTGGTCACATGAATCTATGAGAAATTTACTCAACCTACAGAAAGAAAGATGGGGGAATCAGGCTTACTTTGTCCCAGTTCTGGGCCACACAGGAATTGTACTCTGGTGATGTGCTTTTGGCAGTGAGAGGGACATCTGAATTCAAAAGCTCTGCATCCCATGAGGGGAGATAACGGTGATAAGATGCAGACACATTGTGCTTCCTATCATGCAGAATTGTGACAGAGTTGGCTGAGTGGATGCGGCCCTCCAGTGCATCACCAATTTGAGCTCCAGTCTCTGCATCCCACAGGCGGAGGGTGTTGTCATGAGATGCAGAGACAATGTGCCTCCCATCAGGGGAGAAGGCCACAAAAATGACCAAGCCAGTGTGGCCCTCCAGTGCATCACCAATTGGAGCTCCAGTCTCTGCATCCCACAGGCGGAGGGTGTGGTCATAAGATGCAGAGACAATGTGCCTCCCATCAGGGGAGAAGGCCACAGAAACGACCCCCGCTAGTGTGGCCCTCCAGTGCATCACCAATTTGAGCTCCAGTCTCTACATCCCACAGGCGGAGGGTGTTGTCAGCAGATGCAGAGACAATGTGCCCCCCATCAGGGGAGAAGGCCACAGAAAGGACCCCGCCAGTGTGGCCCTCCAGTGCATCACCAATTTGAGCTCCAGTCTCTGCATCCCACAGGCGGAGGGTGTGGTCATCAGATGCAGAGACAATGTGCCTCCCATCAGGGGAGAGGGCCACAGAAAGGACCCAGCCAGTGTGGCCCTCCAGTGCATCACCAATTTGAGCTCCAGTCTCTGCATCCCACAGGCGGAGGGTGTGGTCATTAGATGCAGAGGCAATGTGCCTCCCATCAGGAGAGAAGGCCACAGACATAACCCTGTCAGTGTGGCCCTCCAGTGCATCACCAATTTGAGCTCTAGTCTCTGCATCCCACAGGCGGAGGGTCTGGTCATTAGATGCAGAGACAATGTGCCTCCCATCAGGGGAGAAGGCCACAGACGTGACTAGGTGTGTGTGGCCCTCCAGTGCATCACCAATTTGAGCTCCAGTCTCTACATCCCACAGGCAGAGGGTGTTGTCAGCAGATGCAGAGACAATGTGCTTCCCATCAGGGGAGAAGGCCACAGAAATGACCCCACCAGTGTGGCCCTCCAGTGCATCACCAATTTGAGCTCCAGTCTCTGCATCCCACAGGCGGAGGGTGTGGTCATAAGATGCAGAGACAATGTGCCTCCCATCAGGAGAGAAGGCCACAGACGTGACCCTGTCAGTGTGGCCCTCCAGTGCATCACCAATTTGAGCTCCAGTCTCTGCATCCCACAGGCGGAGGGTGTGGTCATAAGATGCAGAGACAATGTGCCTCCCATCAGGGGAGAAGGCCGGAGACGTGACTAGGCGTGTGTGGCCCTCCAGTGCATCACCAATTTGAGCTCCAGTCTCTGCATCCCACAGGCGGAGGGTCTCGTCATGAGATGCAGAAACAATGTGCCTCCCATCAGGGGAGAAGGCCACAGAAACGACCGCACCAGTGTGGCCCTCCAGTGCATCACCAATTTGAGCTCCAGTCTCTGCATCCCACAGGCGGAGGGTGTTGTCAAAGGATGCGGAGACAATGTGCCTCCCATCAGGGGAGAAGACCACAGACATGACCCCATCAGTGTGGCCCTCCAGTGCATCACCAATTTGAGCTCCAGTCTCTGCATCCCACAGGCGGAGGGTGTTGTCAGCAGATGCAGAGACAATGTGCCTCCCATCAGGGGAGAAGGCCACAGATATAACCCTGTCAGTGTGGCCCTCTAGCACAGAAAGTGTAGCCGGCCATTCTCTCATTCCTCCACACTGGACTAATAGCAGTCCAGGAAACTGTGGCTGGAATGTTTTTCTGATTTTGGACTGTACTGGGGCTAGAGCTAAAGCAGATATATAGAGATGTGGAGTACTTTGTGAAATTGCTGGCTGGAAAAACCTGATAAACCTTTTCACATCCATTGCAAAGTGTTGAATGTCAGGATCCTTGTTATTGTTTAGTTTTTCACATATACCAGACAAAGTAGCTCTACCTACCTTTGTCCATGTTATCAACTTTGATAGACTCTCTGTTGCTATCCTTGTCATTTTCAACAGACTTAGCACTTCAAGCCAAAACAACACTTTATGTTGAAAAAAATCCAACACTTTCTTGTCAATTTTTGTACTCTGTGGGAGCACAGATAAATGATCTCCCCAGAAGATGCATGAATATCTAAGCCAGGGTGGAAGATTGTCATCCAACTTTTCCTTCAAGTTTGGCATATCATCATTCCGGAGGCATGATGTCTCCAAACCACAGATGTTGAACTTTAGATTTTCCTGCATAACTTGGAGTGCACAACAAGCAATATCATGCTTCTGCGGCGCAGTACAAAACACCAAGTCCAAACGCTTGCTTGATATTCTTTCTACCAGAAACTCTTGGAAGGACAGGTGCATAATCTGTATTTTGCCAACATTGTCATCTGGAATATGGATGACTGCACTTAGAGGAGATAGTATGTTTCGGAGTGCTCCCTCCTCTGCACTAAGAAACTCTGCTAAATTCCATGGACTCATAGGTTCAAAGAGGAGAGTAATTGTACAAAGCACTTTCAAAGATAGATCATATCTATCCTTAGCACGTGGATCTGATGTTCTTGGTTTTTGAATGGCCTCATTCACAACATAGAAGTAGAGATCATCTAAATCCAAGAGTGGAGCACCCTTATGGAGAAGATAGTCAACTGACACCTGTGGATGAGTCAATGGAAAGTCTCCAACAATGTAACGAACAGCAGTTGCAGCATAGACAAACAGGCCATTGGCATGATTAGTTATGGCCTGAATATCTTGCTTCTGAGCTTTCCAATCAGATTTTGTTTTCCAATTCCTGCCATCCAGTGCCTGTGTTACATATTTTTCAATATCTTTCTGGACCTTTGTTTTGTCAATGCTGTCCAGAATAATGCTATGCATCATAGAGCACAGTTTATCATGCTTGAGATAAGATGGAACTTCAGGGCGTCCAGTCAGAAAGAACTGAATGTGTGCAGGTATCTTATGAATGTAAGCTGATAGCCATTGCAGGACAGTTTGACCATGATCCTGTCCGCATTCATCCAATGCATCAAGACAAATGACCCATGGAGTTTGGCAAGCTGGTATCTGAGTAAGAAGTGCAACAACAAGCTTCTGAAATTGCACTTTTGGCTCTGCATCAAGAATACCAGTCTTGTCTTCTTCCAAAAATTTGACAAGAAGGTTCCTAAAGTTGATGTTGAAATCTGCTAGCTGATAGGCAAGAGTGAGAGGGAGGCCTCGAATTTCTCGACGTTCTGCATAGTTTCGAGAAAAAAAGAATGAGGCAGCAAGAATACACTTTTCCTCTGCTAGAATAGTTGCAACAGTCTTTGCAATTGTTGATTTGCCAGATCCTGCAGAGCCACTGAGCATGATAATGCGGTGAGCTGGATGAAGTGCTCCAGTCAAGTGTGCCATGATGTCCTGGATAATATCAACTCGTGTACCATCCGCACATGAATCAGGGGTATTTTCAGCATTGTACCGTGCTGAAACATATTTGATTTTGGCAAGGATTTGTTCAGCCTGCAGTCGATCAACTAACTAAAATTCAGACCATATTTTCTGGGTAGCTGTTTCAGTTATATACCTTTGGATCCTATATCTTAGACCAATCTTTCAATTGAGATGTTGCTCTTGAGCTGTATACTATGAGCAGAGAGATTACAGATCAATAGATAGTACCTACAGTAAAGTCCTGAATATGTGAGGCTATTGAATCTTTCATGCCTTGAATTTGCTTTGCACATTCTGCAGTTTCCAGAATTGTGAAATATTCCCTTTATCCATGAGTGATTTGCATGATTTGGCAACTGTAGTCATATTCCTAAGATAACTCAGCATGGCATCATAGCCCAGGATTAAGAAGCTACCCACAAGAACAGATTTGTGATGCAGTTCTTCAAATCTCCATCATAAAGATCTCCAGTGTCAATTTTGGTCAAAGCTTGCAACTGTTCATTCAACTCGGAGAAGTCTTCCCGGTTTGCTTTCATATCCTGTTGAAATTGTTAGCAGAATTTATTTACATCTCCAGTACCACACACCAAAGTCTTCTGTGCCAAAAAGTACACACTGTTGACAACACCCTCAACACCTGGGATACCAAGGCCCGTGACAGCTGCTTTTGCACCTCCAAGGATTGGCATAACAGCCTTGATTGTGCTTGCAAACTTGTTTCCAAGCATAGGGGAGTCATCAGGGAGATCAGAGACAGTTGAGCCTAGCATGGCCATAGTGGCTTCAACAGTGGGATTGGCCACCTTGATCATGGCTGCCACACCATCTTCAGGTACAGGGGGGGCATCCATGGCCGTTCTGCCGGGCATGAATTTCCTAAAAGCATTTCCTAAGCGTGTGGTGGGTTTGGCACTTTTGGGTGCCGGAGAGGCAGGGCGACTCATTGCAGAAGTGGAATGTGGTCGAGAAACAAGATGTGGGATCAGATAGCATTAATAGCTGGTGTTAATCAAGATCTGAATCACCCAGAAGATCTGATCACCTGGGAAGTGGACGTCTCCCGAGGTTCGCGTGGAATTGATCTCGGCTAGAGCTTTCCTGCCCAACCCGAGTCTATCCGGAATCCCGTAGAATCTTATACATTTGCCGTGTCATTCGGCATCAATCCGTACCGTTTGTGGCAGGTTGGACCTTCTGAGTAGGCTCATCTCGGATTGCCTGAATATATTGTTTTGATAGACGAGGTATGATCCTGACTCTTGTACTAGCGGCAGCGGAAGGTGAGTTGTATCTGATATTGCCGACCGGCCGTTTCGAATGATCGAATCAACGGCAGCAGGAAAGATCGAATCTTGCCGGTAACATTCTTACCACTGGACTCCCCTGGATCCATTTTTTTCGGCACAAGAAATCAAGATGCTCAATTTCCATGGGATAGAGCAGAAATTTTTGAAGAATTTAGTAGACTGATTATACCTATCCCGAGAGCGCAATAAATCAATGTGTGTCGATGTCGCACGCTCTGCCGGTCGGTGCCGCATCAATTCTTGAATGTTCATGGATGCGCAGTCCCGATTCAGTAATATACGCGGCAGTGGAAACGGCGCTGGCCGGCATTATTCGGCATCGGCTACCAGCGGATGCCAACGCGACCTCCACTGGATTCCAGTGGCAAACCGCATGGTGTTGGACCACCACCGACACCCAACGTCCTCCACTGCATCCCAGTGGACCTGTAACTTGAAGCCAATGAACAACGAGTGCAATGTGCTTGACATCACTATTCCCCAATGGAACTTGTCGCATTCCACTGGCTCTTGCTCCAGCTGGCTGCCAATGTACTTGACTGAGTTCCTGTGGAATCCATCGGATCATGTTGGAATATATTAGGACCCCGGACAATCCCTTTGGAGGCTAGGGCCAGAAATTCCGGAAATCCTTGATTTTTGTCCGGACAGATTACCTCGAGATCACATTGTTTTTGTCCGGACAAGACCTAGCCTAGGCTTCTCAAACGGGTAATTTTCCGCTCTCACGACCCAAAAAAATGCCTAAATTTCCTCGTATACCCTCTCTACTCTTCTATGCGGAATACACACGAGTTGAACTTGAATTTGAGGTGAAGAAATTGTTTCCAGCCGAATTAGGTGACAAACTTTCACCCGGACATCGACCCAAACGTCGACGAGACCCCAAGTTTTTGTCCGGGCAGGACCTAGGTTGTGCGGCCTCACAACCCAGTTTTTGTCCAGTCAGAACCTAGGTTTTCGAGCCAAAAAGTCAAATTTTTGTCCGGTGCAGGCCCTAGGGTCCAAAGGGATTGTCCGGGGTCCTAATATATTGGTCCTTGATACAGATCTTGAGCCAGTGATTTCCATAAAATCATAGTGCTCTGCTGCGAAGATATTTCAGCATACATTTTTGGTGTGTTACGACTGTTGGAATATAGATTTATTGGTTGAGATAATCACAAAAATTTTGAAACCGTCAATTGCCTCGATTAATCCCCACTGCTTCTATCCAGAATTCATCGGATAGCCCCAAATTCTTCTGGAAGACCTGCTTTTCAACCTTTTCAGCGTAAATCATCGTCAGAACATGCACAAACAAATCGTAATCGATGTCAGACATATGACACAGCTGAGACTCAAATCCGTTGAGCCACGAGTTCAACTGCTCTGCGATTTTTGTATTGAATGCCCGAGTTTGATGATTAACGCCATTCGCATCCTGTGGTGGAATACAGTGGAATACGGTGGAGGTTGGATGAAGAGAGCACAAGATCCAATAATGGCCATTGAAGATTGCCGGAAGTCGGTATCTTATCTTGCCGAACTATGGGAGCCATCATCCAATAACATCTTCCGATGTCCAACAGCGTACGCCAAGGTACAGCGGCGGCCATTGGTGGCCGCCAATGAACTTTCCACCGGCGGGTATATTACTCTCCCGATTGGTACATTGACCTGCTCTCCTTCACCTCGCCTTCCCTCGCTCACTACCTCTTCTTCTCTATGCAGTTCACCCTTCTTATTCTTTAGCTCGTTCTGACCACACCACAGTCTAGACCTAAGGCTACGTACGTGTTGTGCCAATAGAGCGAGACTGACTGAGACAGGTTTCTCTTAGTGTAAGCTGATGATCACGACGGCGACGGCAGTTCATCGAAACAATCAACGTCTTTTTTGAGATACGACAACGTCGGCAACGAGATTCTGGGCGCCGTTCTTGAAGGCAGCAGCGAGGGATGTCAAGACGTATTTGTGCGTCTTCCCTATACATCCCTTTGATTCATCTCCTCGCCTCTCACTCCCCTCGGCTCGCACTTCTCTAGACTATTTATCAACTCCTCAGCCCTCGTCGCCTCGATGTCTGCGTTCCTCCTCCCACGATACCGCCACCAACTATCTCGCGTGCGGCCCTTCCAATACGAATAGCAGCGCGACGAGTGTAGATGTTTTTGGATTGAATAATTAGTGCGTTTTTTTTGTTCATTCTATTCCATTCCGGTCTAGGCGTTCGGGTTGGATGCGAGGACGGGCACACTTCCCTTTCCCCCCATGCTCGTACTCGGCCCTCCTCCTGTCGTCATCCAGGAGGACAGGAGGGCGGAGTTGTGTTTTTTGCGTGGCTCGCTCGTATGACGAGGGAGCAGGAGCGCGTTTACCTCTCTGACGAGCCCGCGCGGTGCTTTTCTCAATCGAATGATGAGCGCGGACGCTCCGCTCTAACCGGCGGCGGGCGTGAGAGCGAGGATGACGAGCGCCTTTCCCTGTTTTGAATGCGAGCGCTTTTTTTTTCGTCGTTTCCTCGCTCGGGTGAGGGCGTGTGCTGTTACTTCGCTGGAGTGACAATGGCAGAGTGTGCGGACGCTTAGCTTCGCTTTGATGAGCGACGCGCCCTTGAGAGCGAGGCACCGAGCCTGCAAAGGCGCACGCCCCTCCTTTTCTTTCTTCTTCTGTCGTCCTCCCCCCACCTTCCCTTCCCCTCTGCCTGTGACTCACGCATACTGACCTCTGCAACAGCAAATGCCCCCACTACGATGTACGATGGGATCAACTTCCAGTTCGCGGGTCATAACGTCGTAGCGTATTTGTGAGTCTCCTTTTCTTTCTTCTTAGTTTCCTGGTTTTCCTTCGCTTGCCCAAGCTGAGCGGAGCTGCGCTGGGACGAGGCGAGGATCTCCTTGGCCTCCGCATTCCATCCCCATGTGCCGCGGGGTAGCGGTGCATGCGAAGGGACGGAAGTGGCAGCGGAGAGAAGGAGGAAAGGAGATGGTGGTCATGGGTGGCGGTCGCGCTGCCGGCGCCCCCCTCGACGAAGGGATGTGCATGGAAGGAAGGGCTGCGCTCGCAATATGTGGGCTGTGCTAGCGCGATCCTCCCTCCCTCGACGAGATGAGTTTCGATGCGCTGGCTGGCTGGCTGGCGTGTACCGAGCGCAGGCTGTGCAGGATGTGGCTCGCGGACGCTCTGTGCGGTCCCTGGTGGAACGCATTCGGGGCGCGGGATGCGCTGCGTACACGACCGGCTGGAGCGTGTGTCGAGCGCGATCATGATGGTGGTGGCGGCATGGGCATTCGCACATGCAAGCCCCAAGGCCCTTCCTTGCACGATGAGACGGGATGGGGAATGTCTGAGTTTACGATGGCATCAGTTTCACCAGGGCAGGCTGGTTTCGCAAGCCTAGTGGAAAGGCATTAGCTCCTTCGCGTGACGAGGTGGAGAGAGAGGAGAGAGGGAGAGTGATCAGGATCTGATCATGGATCAGACTCAAGCCTAGCTACGAGGGACATGTAAAATACTGAGTAGAGAAAATATATGTAGAATGAAATAGGGACAGTGGGTGGGGTAAAATTATCGAGAGCCGAGTTGCCGACGACGAGATCTAGATAACTGCGAGCGCACTGAGATGATAAGTCCTCTCTCAGCCTCCGCCACCTCGACATACACGACCTGCACCAGGTCGCCCAAAACGCGCTTCGCCTCTCGGATCGCGCCGAGTCGATGCACCAACTCGAGCGACAGCACCGCCGCCCCAAAACGCGCCTTGGCGTAGTCCCCGATCTGCTGGACCAGCAAGTCCGCCTGCACGGCGTCCGGGAGGGCGTCGACGTCGAGCCCGAGCCCGAGCGCCTTCGTGGCGTTGTTGAGCAGGTACGCGAGCTTCTCGGGCGCCCCGCCCCGAGTGGGTGTCGACGCGCGCGCCCAGCGGGGACTTGGCGCACTCGGAGAGCCCGCCGAGCACGAGGACGAAGGGCAGGCGCTGCCGGTGCATGTACGGCGTGAACTGCATGTCGTCTGACAGGCCCGTCCGACTCCGCGTCGACGGGGGGAGGTGGAGAGGATGAGGGCGCGCAGGGTGTTTTGGAGCTGGAGGACGGTTTGGGGGGTGGCGTCGAGGATGAGGTGTGGGGACCAGGAGTGGAGTGGAGGGCGGAGGGGAGATGGCTCGGGGGTTTGCAGCTGTGCCGCGAGAGTCGTTTGGGAAGGAATCCCAATCGTGATGTGATGGTTATGGCGATGTGGATGTCGGCTGCGGATGTAGTATCCGCGGGCACGTCCAGAGGCGAACGAGGTCGGGGGAGAAGGACAGGATGTGCGTGTCCAGAATCCCGTCGGCTTGCGCGAGCGAGGGGGCTGTGGTGTAGAGCGATATCGTCGCCATCGGCGGTGGGGCCGGTTTGAGGAGGACATTGGCGCCCGCCAGAGGCAGATTGCGCCCACAGTGACACGATGGCTGAAGTTGACCGATTATCTGTCGTCCGCCCGAGTGCGTCTCCGTGGAAAGCATACCACGTCCAGAGGATGAACACGGGCGCGCGAACGCAGCCTGTGCGGCAAAGAGTCGCGCATGCTCCGGTGCGGAGCACCCGCGTCCGACTGCGATATAAAACGCGATGGGGATGCGGCTGCCGCCATGCTCAACCTAGGGATGCAAAGCGCCCTGCTTCGAGGCCCAGCTTAGGGTGCTTGCGGTCGAGCGTCGTCTTGGGCGGGGTGCGTTAGACGGGAGCTGAATGGCAGTGTCAGCCTCGTGCACGCATTGGTATACGAGTCTACGCTCACAGGTAGATGGCTCGTGCGGATAAGGATGGCCGCCGAGGCAATCCGAAACGTAGGCAGACGGAAACGAAACACGGCGAAAAGGATCGCGAGGCAGAGGGGACCTGGAGTAATAGGTGAGTCAGGAATGCACTCGTATACTTGGGAGCGGCGAACTTTACCTGGTCGAAGGGCCCGAGCCCTGGTCATGCCGCGCGTAATTTGCATGCATATAACTTTCCATCGACATGGTGGCTAAATCAAAAGGAGGGTTAGACATAGAACGCAGCCCTATTGGAGCAGTCAAGCAGGTCGTCGCCGGGAGAAGCTGGAGCGCCGAAATAAGGACCCAGGTGGCGGAAGACAGATTGCATGCAATATTGTACTTGGCGGCTGTCCCGGGGCCAAGCCGAGAATTGTGGCTGACAGCGGTTTCATGAGGCCTTGAGGGTGCATTCATCCACAGAGAGCAGGACCAGACTGGACTAGAGCAAGAACTTTTCAGCAAATTTGAAGGCTATCGAGCTCCAGGATGTTGCTATGGTTGAGGCCATTGATGATTGGGCAAGCGGAAGAAAGGTCCATATGTCTCAGACAAATCTGTGAATTGAACGACGAGGAGGGGATATAAGGCGACGGTCGTGCCACTCGTCGGACATTCGGACGCATTACTCAGCGTCGGTGATTCGGAATTACTCGCTTGCAGCGAGGTCGAAGGAAGGAAAGGGGACAAATAAGCCGAGGCAGTGAGCGACATAGTATCGGCGTTGCAAGCGTCCAATTCTGGTTTTGGTGCGCGCGGTGGGAGAAGCGGGGCCGTAGGGGTGCGTGGCATGGGAAGGCATGCCTGCACGGTCAATGCTGAAGCCCTCAGTGAAGCTTCGTCTCGACTTTTGAGTTTCCTTCTCCTGTGCGGTCCGCGGCATATCTTTCATGGCAACGTCGATGCCCTTGACGATTTGAACTTCGTATCCTCGCGCGATTGCTTGAGATGACAACAACTTGAGGGGAGAAGCAAGCCGCTTCGGCAGAGTGTCGAATGGAGAAAGGAACGCGTCAACAGCCACAAGCATGGCTTGTCAACAAGCAGCGCGTGTTGTTTGATTGAGCCACGCCTCTCTCTCTTCAACCACCACAACCACCCACCCCTCACCACTTCTCAATAACATGTCTGGACGCGGCAAAGGTGGAAAGGTACATCCCATCATAGCATAGGCTTGGTCCATGCTCACCGTCGTCGATTATCTTCTCTAGGGCCTCGGCAAGGGCGGAGCCAAGCGCCACCGCAAGATTCTTCGCAACAACATCCAGGGTGCGTCCGACTCGCGTGCCACCCTCCGCCAACTTGTCTTGCTCACTAACCTTTTCTTCTAGGTATCACCAAACCCGCTATCCGCCGCCTCGCCCGCCGTGGAGGCGTGAAGCGTATCTCGGGCCTCATCTACGAAGAGACCCGCGGCGTGCTCAAGATCTTCCTCGAGAACGTCATCCGCGACTCGGTCACCTACACCGAGCACGCTAAGCGGTGCGTCGCCCTTCCCTTTCTCCGCACCCTATCTCATTGCCCTGATACACAGCAAAACCGTCACGGCCCTCGACGTCGTCTACGCCCTCAAGCGCTCCGGCCGCACGCTCTACGGGTTCGGCGCATGATTCTCGCGTCGTGCGTGTGTCTACCTTTCGTTTCGCCGGTCGCATTGCTGATCCTTTCTCTCTGCAGCTACATCTTATTGTCTCATTTCTTTCTCTCCCAAGCAAACCCCATTGTACACATTATTCACCCGCCTCGTCTTGTACCGCCGCGCACATGCCTATGATATATGATAATATATTATGTTGGATGAAACCTGTCTGCCCGGCCTACTGAGCTACATATTGCCAACTCGAGCCGTCGTCCGTGCAAGTCCTCCGGGACCTCGCACGCGCGCATCTCTTTATCACATCTCCGCTTCCATTGTCCGCTCCAGCTTCACGCACAAGTGACGCTGTATGTACGTTTCGACACCGGGCTCGGCGTGAGCCCGTTCCTAGCCCGCCTTGGCTAGCTTTGGGCTTCGTCGTGTGTCGCTCAGCTTGAAGCTGGATTATTCTCGGTGCGGAACACGCAGGAGCGGGAACGAGCGCAAGAGGTGCTTTGTATTGTATGAGTAAGTATCTTGAATTTATTCCAGACGTTCGAATAGGATGGATAGCACGGCATCGAGTGCCTGTGGGCGGAGGGGAGGGGATGGTGGTGGAAGATGGGAGAGAGCGGAGGAGGCGGCGGAGCAGCGTGGAGGCTGCGTCTTTGGTGCATCCATCCAATCCATGCCCAATCCAGGAGGGGCGGAGCGGAGCGCACACGAATGGGAATGGGGATGGGAAGGAGTGCAGCTGTATGGTATTTTCAGGGCCCGTCTACAGATCCCATCGTCCCATCCCATCTCATCCAGACGCGGACGCGGACAGCACAGGATAGGACAGAACAGGATTCGGGACAAGAGCGCGCGGCTCGAACGCGTGCGCGTGCGCGGCAGGAGGGTGGGGGACGCGGAGGGGGAGGGGGAGGGGGATATGTAACCTGCGATTCGCAGCCCGTGTTTTCGACCCGAGACCATGCGCTGCAAATGCAATCCGGGAGCCCACACGAGTGATCGCGAGAAGGAGAAGACGGGGGAGGGCAGCGCGCTGCGCTCTTCCGCCTGTAGCTATAGCTTATAGGGATACGTATTTTCGCGCTGATCCCGTCCCAGCCCATCCAAACGCGGAGAGCGGAGAGCAGAGCGGACCGACCACGTTGAGCTTGACGCTGCCCTGCCGCAGGTTGCTTGGGTGAGATCAGGCGAGATTAATTGACTGCAGGGCGGGACGAGAATGACGCTGGCCAGTAGACCCAGAATCAAGCCAACGCCGGCGCCTGCGGAATGACAATGACAATGGACGAACGGGCCGAATAATTGGACCGCGGGAGAAGGCGAGGCGAGGAGAGGAGAGGGGGCGACGGTGTGCTGTGCGGGGTCTCCGGTAGCTCGAGGGCGTCACGGTTCGCGGCGGCAGACTTGGAAGGATCGGAATGCGACGTGGAAGTTGGTCGTGGATGGCGGTAGCGCTGGCTTCTCGTGAGCCCAGCGTGCAGCGGCGTGCGATCCCCCACGATGTTGGCTGTCCGTGGCCGGTCTGGCCTCCTTCTCTGGTACGTTCTCGAGAGCGGAGGCGTGCAGTTCGTAAAACTGTGTTTGCAAGGTTTCGAGGTAGGGTACGACGGTGAGGGGCGAGGGAAAGCCCGGGTAGGAGGGGTCGTCAGAAGTGGCTTACCCTCATACGTGTCCTGCACCCGCGGGGGGATACATGGTCGTGACTGCGTGTCGTGCACATTCAGGACGCACACTCGCGGACAACCCGTTCCATGGCATCGCAGGCACAGTAGAGGTGGCAGTAGATCCCGGTATACGTGGCGCCGGCCATGTCTTCAAGGTGGGCCCTCGTCGCCACCAGCAGAAATCTCGAGGACTCCAGTGCCCCACAATCCGGGGAATCTTTCGAGGATAAACGCGTGGAAGGCGGCGTAGACCTCTTGATCGACGGGGAGATCTGGCCGCCCGTGGCAATGCACCCGGCGCAGAGACGGAAGTTTTGCGCGATAGGCGCAGGTGGGGGGCCGGCTGTCAAGCGACATCAAAGATGGACCCCTTGCAGTATGTTCGTGTTTATCACACCCATTGATCCCACTGACAGGGTCACGTGTAGCCGCGCGCGAGGCGCCGCAACATAATCGATGGACGCGGGATCGTATCTACAACAACACGAGTACGGGAGAATGTTAATTAAGGTGTTTAGGTGGTCTGAGGAGGCAATAAAAGCGGTGAGTGACCCATATCTCCAACAAACAACACGAGTACGGGAGAATATCTACAGCAACACAAGTACGGGAGAATGTCAATTAAGGTGTTTATGTGGCCTGAGGAAGTAATAAAAACACTGAGTGCCCTACAATGCCTACATCCTCTCTCTCACATGCCAGCCCCGAGATTGAAAGCAACATCAGAACCTCAGGTACTTCAATTGGCTGATGGTGCGAAGTTTTCGACACAGTACAATGACACAAAGAAGATCCATGATGTCAGCTGTGATGATACATGGATACCCACGAAGAATTGCGCGCAGACGAACGCGTGCATGGCAACAGTGACCCTGTCAGTGGGATCAATGGGTGTGATAAACACGAACATACTGCAAGGGGTCCATCTTTGATGTCGCTTGACAGCCGGCCCCTCGGGCGCAGGCGTCGTCGAACAAGGGGAGAGGCCCCGCGCGGTCGGGCCCCCAATCGTCTTCATCAGGAAGGGCGCCGTAAAACGTGAGGCGGAGGACCTCGAGCGTGGGGATTGTTGTGGGCAAGGCCGCAACGACGGGGTACAGGTGTAGCGGCAGGCCTGGGCCATAGCTGAGGAAAATCTTCAGTTCGAGCACCTGCAGAACAGGAAGACGGGGAAGGTCGAGAGGAAGTTCAAACACTTGAAATGCGCGTTAGGTAATAGCGATCTGACGAAAGACAGAAACTAGCAGACCTCCGCATCGGAGCTCCAGGTGGCGTAGGGTGTTGGCCTTAGAAGCGATGAGCCGGAGAGATTCAGCGTGTATGTCTTGGTGCATTCCAAGGACCAACCACCTGATTTTGTCCAGATATCCAGGTCTGGGGATATCCGGGAGAATTGAATCAACGATCGATTTCACGTTGATATATTGGGTCCGCAGGGTGATTTCCTCTGTCTGTAGAGCGGGAGGGTAGGGTACGTGTGATTCGCTGGGTTCAACGGCGATACTGTGGAGCCCGAGCCTCCGTAGTGAAGACAGCGCAAGGATGATGAAAGAAGATGGTATATCAAATATTTCTTCCAGATCCAATGAACGAAGGTTGGTAGATGTCATTAAATCTTCAATTGCAGACTGCAGAGGCAGAATCATGTCATTCCATTTGACACTGAGTCCGAGCCTGCCCTTGATGCCCAAACACTCGAGGTGGGGGAACGAGGGGAGGATGGATGCAAGCACGCTGTTTCGCGAAGAGAGAGCTTCTCTGCCCTCCAGCTCGATCTTCAACTCACGCACATAGCCCGTAACATGAGGTGTAGAAGATAAGATTGCTTGAGCCTTGGGGAGATCTCCGTTGTGAGGTCTCCGAGCGTGCTACGCATCGCTCGTCGCCTCATGGCCCCTGTGAACCATCTGCACGAGTAACGGGACGAGCTCGGACGTACGCGACAGATCTTCCTAAATGGGATTCTACGTTACTGGAAGCAGCTTCCGAACGAGACCACCGCTCTCCCCACATCCGCATCGTCTCCCCCGCCGTTCTGGGCTCGCTCCTGCACATCGTCACACGGATACGACCCATACGCCACGACCCACGAGCTTGACGCCTACAACATGACTTTCTGCATCCAACGAACTGGCGCTCCTCGTACCGCACGCTGCGCTCATCGCTGCTCGGCGTCCACCGACAGGATACGACCGGTCCCCCGGCGCGTGGACGACGTTCCCTCGTCTCCGTTCTCGGACGCTCTCCCACACCGGACTATGACCTTTTTTATCATTGAAAAATATGCAGGCGAGAAACAGGGTTTGAGGACAGTATTGTAGAGAACAAGGTGTAAGGTTTTTGTGCTATTCCAGGTTGAGGTTGAGGACGAGGGGTAGGTTGAGTACGAGTTTTCATAGGACGAGCAAATAGCTTTAAGGTTGAGTACGAGACACAAGCTTGTGGGGTGTAGGTTGAGTACGAGTTATCATAGGACAAACAAATAACTCTAAGGTTGAGTACAAGACACGAGGTTGTATACGGTGGTTTAGAACGAGGGTTGAGGTTGAGGGCAAGACTTGAGAGCTGAGGAAAAAAGTCAAGTTTTGATCATCATTCTACCAATCAGTTGATCAATTGCTAACCTTAGCTGTGACACTGTGACACAACAATTAAATTAGAAAATTGATAAGTAATTTGAGGTCTATTTTCTGGCTTTCTTCACAGTTCTGGTGAGTAATTGCTGCATATACTAGCTGAATAACAACTGGCATTGGTTTCCAATGCTCTTCCAATGTTTTTAATCCATATAACTGGGTGGCCACTAGTATTTTTTATCACACACAAAAAAAAAATTGGGCCCTGATTATTTATATTAGGAAAGCAGGCAATTTATGTCAAGGTCAACACATACCTGATGATTTGAGGTGATCATATGTTATATTGTTGTTGACCCTATTCAGCATGCCCCAGGATCATGGAGACTCTGCTTAAGGCTCCTTCCTAGTAGATATTCCAGGACACATAAAGAGCTCTCAGCCAGGAACCAGGGTAATCAGCATAAACTCGAAATATGTCAACTGACAATCTGACACTTTTGGTTATTTTGTGAATTGGGCATCAAGGGGACCACTGAGTGTGAAATAAACACTGACAATGGAAAAGCAATGTAAATGACTCAAATTGAGTTTACTTGAAGTGTTTTGATCAGGTTTTGGCTGAATGCTGTTTCTGAGGATGTGGGTTTGAGAACAACTTTGGTTCCGTGTGGTGGTTATGGTTCAGAACACCGTCTGGCCGGAACTTCGCCACGACACTTCAGGTAAAGCTCAATCTGAGCCATCTACACTGTCATGAATCACCCGGGTTCTACTTTTTCGCGTGACGTGTCCGTATGGATACAGACGCGTCTTAGCGGCACGGGACTCTCATGACGCCATCACGTGACCTTCTCACAGTTGAAACCCGGCCTCGGATTCTAAAAGCCGCAGACTCAGGGAGTCTGCGCCACGGAATACAGAAGACGTTAGGGACTAGGAACCTGTACAGATGGATCCTAGTCCCCGGACGCACCAAGGGCTGACACAGGAGAGTACACGAAGTACAGGAGTGGTTACAAACCCGATCGGGGTTTGAACCACTGGATACAATGACACTTAGGACTAGGAAACCCGAACGTCGGGTCTCCTAGGTCCACCGACGCCACGGAAACCAACACAGAGGAGTCCAGGAGCATCAGCATTAATGCTCCTTAATGCTACGGTGCAGGAACTGATCGCGATTGACAGCGATCGCTTTAATTTATTAGAAGCCTATATAAGCACGGTAGAATCTCCATGTACAGTAGATTCTACCTCGTCTAATCTCAGGCTTCTACCTTGGCTTGACATAGGCATTGTCTCCACCCTGCCCCGCTTCCCTCGCACCGTACTACGGGTTGTATCCACACCTCGGGTTTTTGTACCTGAGTGGATATCACACCCTCTTCGACTCGTTCCGGGTTCCGCCTCGCATCCTGACCTACGACATACGGCCTCCTAGGGAGGACGCCGTACGACTGGTCCTACTGCTCGGGGAACACACGAGCTATTAGCGTCTATCGGGTTTCTCCTGGTTGGGGTTCTTGCCGGGTTACTCGCTGTTTAGCCGACCCAGAGGCCGTTGCTGACATACACTGTCTCTTCCTATTCTCTGTGTTTATTTTACACTGACTGTCAGGGGAACCCCCCCCTCTGGTGAAATGCTTGCTCGGTGTCTACAACAGCAGTACTAGTTTAATCAAGACCCAACAAGCAGAATGTGAGTTTAAGGCAAAAACACAACTACTAACCAAATCCTAACTACTTTCCCCTTGAATGGTTTAGACTGTGCCACCGAGTACGGGTCTTTTGAATGCTTCAAGAAGGTTCAATGTGATGCGGGTTCCGTAGGCCTCGCCAGGCTGGAGGTAAGCGCACACAGATGTCGTGTCCGGCGCGGCTATAGGCGACAGGAGGCACCGACTCGGGCCCTCCCCGTGTTGTAACCCTTCATCTAGGGCCCATGTCACCCTTGGATGAGGACTCTGCAGCACTGAGACCGTGGAGCAGTTATACGCGTGCTCAGGCATTCAGCGGGTCTGGGGCGGGGTATTCCCTCCAAGTAGATCCCAGTCTCACAACATAGTAGTTCATGTGTAAGTCAAGATGGTATTATGCAAGTACTGATCCCGGATCAACTACTCGCATGCTGCTATATACATTAAGTAGAATTATATACAGTAGTGTCCTCGCGCGGTGTCGTCTAGCAGCATCCCATTTGTACCCCGTCACATTCAAGGAGCACAGATAATCCAACAAAGGTTGTGAGGAACACACCTGTTTTAAGAGGTCTAGTCCGAAGTGCAAGGGTTGAGTTAGAGTATTAGACCTCTTTGAGCAATGCCAAATGAGTGCCTAAGCCAACAAATTGAGTTTAAAGCTTTAAAAGTTTGAGCCAACAATCCCAATCCTAACAGGGTGCCGTGTTCTCCAAACCCCAAATAATAAGCCTTCCAAGGCTACTGTAGTGCGGTGCCGTGTTCTCAATCCTAATAAGCTCTCTCTAGCTTCTTAACCGTTCCAAATCCCAAGATCCCGAGTCAACAATCGATATTAAGTTACTTGTGCAGATGAAACAAAACTTCTTAACAAAGTCAGTCCTGGGTGACAAGTCCCAAATCTCCGTCGTTTATCAAGCAGTATCCAGTAAAGGCTACTGCTCTTAGGGACAGAAAGTTCAGTGCCTATCCAGGCCAAAACCTCCTCCTTATATACTGTACAATTATGCTTACAATATAATGATTATTCTACTCGCTGGTATATGAGTAAGGTCCGTAGTTAATCATGTGTAGGTAAATATATAGGATCCTCATGTGTCGACCCCTTAATGATTGAGTGTGTCCAGTGTGACTTCTTTCTGTCTGATTGTGTAGACAGTCCCATCTTCTATCCTCGTGTCCCCCGTTCAGGACCTTCAGTTTTAGGTAGACACAGGTACTGGCTCTGAGCCAGTACCTTAATCAGCCCAAACCACCAAGTGGTTGGTCCAAGTAGCCAAATCAGGATGGCAACAATGATCAGATAGTTGATAAGTGAAGTCCAACCACAGCTGGGGTAACCAGTTACTGTTAAACCCAAATCACCTGATCTGTCATCCAAGATTCCTTTCATAAATCAAGCACAACAAAGTACTTGAACATCTAACCAAGACCCCACAGCGGTGCCCCAGATCATCAGAGAGGATGATTAATATTGCCCATGTTGTTTGTGGGCCCCATAATGCCTTGATTAAGCAGTGATGCTTAATCTTGGCAATTAAACCCTTAATCATAGATGTCAACTAGTATGAACTTTCCAGTTGATACATCCCAGGCGGACTTAATTAAGGCCCTCATACAGGATCAAGCCCTGATTAGCCATATAGGACTTATGCTAATCCTTTGGAGCAGCGCACTACGTGATTAAGGTAGAAATCGGCAAATTCCTTGCTACTTCACCCATGGTCTGTTTCACGGCTTATCACCCGGCCACTTCCATGTCTGCTGCTCCAGCCCCTTTTCCGTCCACCTCATCTACAGAACCATCCAGGACATCTTTCCACTCCTGCTGGCATGTGCTATGTGATCAGGCCTGGGATCATTGTAGATACCTATAGACACATGCTACTGTGTAGTTACTGAACTGTATACAAGGTTTCGCCTAGTGTGGGAATCCTCATCCTTTCTTTGAAGATTCCCCTGCTAGGTGCATAGTATTTCCGCTCCTGTATTCTAGTACCTATATTTATACTTCTGATTCCCCTGCTAGTTTCCATGCCCTGCACCAAGCTTAAGGTTGCCCTTACACTGACATGCCTGTCATGACTTGAGCAGCCTGGTTTATTGTGTATTTACAATGAAACATCACTGTAAGGGCAACCTTAGGTAGTAGTTTAGGTACAAGAGAGTATAGGAGGTGCTGTGGAGTGATGTGGGCTCATATATCAAACCAGTGGAGTAATGACATCACACTTTTGGAGAAGCTTGGCCAAATCTTGGAGCAAATCCACAGCCTTTTTCAACACAATTTTTCATGATGAATGGTAAAGAGACCAACCTGGTTCCAAGATAGAAAACTGCAGAATATAGGTCATGAAATGTACATTGAATTCAGGATGGCTGTTGTGACGAAACATCATGGAAGTTCAACATAAAAGTGTTGAAATTTATAATGAATATTTCTCATAGTGCCAGGGGAAAAAATTAATACAGTCAGGAATTATTTATATTACTGCACCATCCCAAATGGTTTCAATCAGTTCCATGACCATTGGGTTACTGATTGACTCCTCTACACTCATATACCCCTTCATAAGCTTTGTACCAAGTTGCTCAAACCCATATCCTCAGAAACAGCATTCAGCCAAAACCTGATCAAAACACTTCAAATAAACTCAATTTGAGTCATTTACATTGCTTTTCCATTGTCAGTGTTTATTTCACACTCAGTGGTCCCCTTGATGCCCAATTCACAAAATAACCAAAAGTGTCAGACTGTCAGTTGACATATTTCGAGTTTATGCTGATTACCCTGGTTCCTGGCTGAGAGCTCTTTATGTGTCCTGGAATATCTACTAGGAAGGAGCCTTAAGCAGAGTCTCCATGATCCTGGGGCATGCTGAATAGGGTCAACAACAATATAACATATGATCACCTCAAATCATCAGGTATGTGTTGACCTTGACATAAATTGCCTGCTTTCCTAATATAAATAATCAGGGCCCAATTTTTTTTTTGTGTGTGATAAAAAATACTAGTGGCCACCCAGTTATATGGATTAAAAACATTGGAAGAGCATTGGAAACCAATGCCAGTTGTTATTCAGCTAGTATATGCAGCAATTACTCACCAGAACTGTGAAGAAAGCCAGAAAATAGACCTCAAATTACTTATCAATTTTCTAATTTAATTGTTGTGTCACAGTGTCACAGCTAAGGTTAGCAATTGATCAACTGATTGGTAGAATGATGATCAAAACTTGACTTTTTTCCTCAGCTCTCAAGTCTTGCCCTCAACCTCAACCCTCGTTCTAAACCACCGCATATAACCTCGTGTCTTGTACTCAACCTTAGAGTTATTTGTTTGTCCTATGATAACTCGTACTCAACCTACACCCCACAAGCTTGTGTCTCGTACTCAACCTTAAAGCTATTTGCTCGTCCTATGAAAACTCGTACTCAACCTACCCCCCTCGTCCTCAACCTCAACCTGGAATAGCACAAAAACCTCACACCTCGTGCTTGTAAATTGTTGTTCTCAACCTCATTTGTGGAACCTCATATTTTTCATCGAAAAAAGCTTTTATACCGGATGGACCTACCGCGTGCCTGACGCCGACCCATCGGACAAGGCAGAGGATATCCCGACACAGCCCTTCCCCCACTTCACACGACACATCGACTAGCCGAGAGGAGACCATCTGTCTCTCCCCTTTCCTGAGCACCCGAGCACCCACCGACGCAATTACCAGCCGTGCCTGGAGCTCCAGACGTATTCCGAGGTCGTTTGGCCTCACCGCGCCTCGCACGCACCCAGAGACAATCAGTCTCCTCAGCAGAGGCATCCGTTCTCCTGTCATACATGCACCCCGAAACGCCTTATGACGTCCCCCGCCCCCTGGAAACACCTGCGACCCGCATGGCACCTCCGGAAACGTGGGAAGTCGTCGACGAGGTATAAAAGGGAGCGCATTTAGTAGGAGTAGTCAGTACCTTCCGGCCTGCAGAAGTAGTCTTCGGGGTGTCTCCCCCACTTCCTGTACCGTTCTCAGCTCAATCTAAAGGGGTACTCCCAGCCTTCCCCGACTTCGTACCTCTCGTGCACCCTCCTCCTCGCACCTAAGCCTCCCAAAATTCCCCTCTAGTTAAAGAGGGGTAACCCGGGGGTTACCCCTCTTTAACTATAGAGGATTTTAGCCGTTTTGCCTATGATGCATCAAAGGCTGTGGCAAAGCTGCGATAAAGTCGCAATACCCAGCAGCACATGGGAGCTAAGTCAGTCTAGCTGCACTAAAGTCATAATAAAGGCACATTAAAGCTGCACATACATATCACCTTATATGGAGATGTGATGGTAGACATAAGTTGCAATAAAGCTGTGATAAAGCTGTGATAAAGTCACAACAAATGTGACTATTTACTTAAGGCTTGCGGGGATTGGTAGCTGCAATAAAGCTGCAATACAGCTGCAATAAAGTCACAGTAAATATGGCTCTTTACTTAGGGCTTGTAGGGTACCGTAGCTGCAGTAAAGCTGCCGTCAGGCTGCAATAAAGTCACAATAAATATGGTGCTCTATGTAGAGTTCGGGAAACCACATATGCTGCATAAAAGCTGCAATAAAGTGCACTTAAAAGGCTTGAAACTGATGGCTGCCTGTATTGGGGTGGGATTGATGAGCCCTGGCCATTGTCTCAGCATTGATAGGTGTTCATATTGTGTTTTACAGCTGCTTTACCATTGATGGCTGCCCACAATGGGGTTCCAATTGATGGAACACTACAAAAAAGTGTCGCGTCTCAGAAAGTATTTTGCATTTTGTGGGCCAACAAGGCATCTGATGGGCATATGGTAAAGGTGAATCTTGTAGCCCTTGATGAGCTCTACAATCTGAGGATAACTTTCCTTTTTTGGACACTAACGCCCTGTGCCCAAAAAGGAAATCTCCGACATCAACCCCTTTCCTGACTCATAATTCTACTATTTTGGATGATCTGACCATGTAGGGTGTTATTCCTAGTTCTCTGAAGCTGACCAGGGTAAATGGAAGCCCATTATAGTGTAATAATAGGGTGCAAATAGTGAATTCGATAAATTGTGTTTCTGGCCATGATATCCAGGGAATCCAGGGATATACATACATCCTGGCTGTATTACTTTGTTCCCCTAGGTTTTGAATGTGATTGAGTCAAATTGCACCCCATTATAGGGGAATAATATGGTGAAAATAGCGAATTTGATCAATTGTGTTCCTGGCCATGATATCTTGGGATGCAGCAGTATAAACATCTTCTGAGGATATTACTTTGTTTCCCTAGGCTTTGAAGGTCACTGGTCAAGTTGAAACCCATTGTAGTGCATAATAAGGTGAAAATAGCGAACTTTCCCTTTTGGGACACTAACACCTTGCATCCAAAAAAGGAAATTTCCTACATCGGCCCCTCCCTAGCCCATAATTCAACTGTTTTGGATGATCTAACCATATGTGGATGTTTTTCTGAGCTCTTTAAAGCTGACTAGAACAGAGTGGAGCCCATCACACTGTAATGATAGGGTGAAAATAGCGAATTTGACCAATTGTGTTCCTGGCCATAATATCTTGGGGGTACAGCAATATAGATACCTCCTGACTGTATTAGTTTGCTCCCTAAGGCTATAGGAATACCCTGCATGCAATGGATCATATGAAGATCATCAAAAACATCGCATTTTGGCCATATCAGGAAATTGCATTTTCGCCCCATTGTCAGTCTCTCTATGATGTGAGATACCCCAACACACATCTTTTGGATGCTTCCTATATATATATACTAGAAAGATGCCCAGCTGACATCCTGGACACCCATACCCCATGATCTGAGGTGATCATGTGGTATAGTGCTGTTCACCCTATTCAGCATGCCACAGGGTCATAGGGATCCTTCTGTGTGCTTCAAACATATATTCCAGACTATATGAAGAGTTCTCAGCCAAAAAGCAGGCTATTATGTGATCATAAAATCGAAATATGTCAGATGACATTTCTTGGTTGTTTTGTGAATAGGGCACCAAGGAGGCCATTGAGTGCGAAATAGACACTAAGAATGGGAAGAGCCAGTGTAAATGACTCAGATTGAGCTTTATTTGAAGTGTTTTGGTGAAGTTCTGGCCCGATAGTGTTTTGAACCATGGCCAGTATATGGAACCAAAGTTGTACTCAAACCTATATGCTCAACCACAGTACTCAGCCAAAACTCAACCAAAACACTTCAAATAAGGCTCAATCTGAGTCATTTACACTGGCTCTTCCCATTCTTAGTGTCTATTTCGCACTCAATGGCCTCCTTGGTGCCCTATTCACAAAACAACCAAGAAATGTCATCTGACATATTTCGATTTTATGATCACATAATAGCCTGCTTTTTGGCTGAGAACTCTTCATATAGTCTGGAATATATGTTTGAAGCACACAGAAGGATCCCTATGACCCTGTGGCATGCTGAATAGGGTGAACAGCACTATACCACATGATCACCTCAGATCATGGGGTATGGGTGTCCAGGATGTCAGCTGGGCATCTTTCTAGTATATATATATAGGAAGCATCCAAAAGATGTGTGTTGGGGTATCTCACATCATAGAGAGGCTGACAATGGGGCGAAAATGCAATTTCCTGATATGGCCAAAATGCGATGTTTTTGATGATCTTCATATGATCCATTGCATGCAGGGTATTCCTATAGCCTTAGGGAGCAAACTAATACAGTCAGGAGGTATCTATATTGCTGTACCCCCAAGATATTATGGCCAGGAACACAATTGGTCAAATTCGCTATTTTCACCCTATCATTACAGTGTGATGGGCTCCACTCTGTTCTAGTCAGCTTTAAAGAGCTCAGAAAAACATCCACATATGGTTAGATCATCCAAAACAGTTGAATTATGGGCTAGGGAGGGGCCGATGTAGGAAATTTCCTTTTTTGGATGCAAGGTGTTAGTGTCCCAAAAGGGAAAGTTCGCTATTTTCACCTTATTATGCACTACAATGGGTTTCAACTTGACCAGTGACCTTCAAAGCCTAGGGAAACAAAGTAATATCCTCAGAAGATGTTTATACTGCTGCATCCCAAGATATCATGGCCAGGAACACAATTGATCAAATTCGCTATTTTCACCATATTATTCCCCTATAATGGGGTGCAATTTGACTCAATCACATTCAAAACCTAGGGGAACAAAGTAATACAGCCAGGATGTATGTATATCCCTGGATTCCCTGGATATCATGGCCAGAAACACAATTTATCGAATTCACTATTTGCACCCTATTATTACACTATAATGGGCTTCCATTTACCCTGGTCAGCTTCAGAGAACTAGGAATAACACCCTACATGGTCAGATCATCCAAAATAGTAGAATTATGAGTCAGGAAAGGGGTTGATGTCGGAGATTTCCTTTTTGGGCACAGGGCGTTAGTGTCCAAAAAAGGAAAGTTATCCTCAGATTGTAGAGCTCATCAAGGGCTACAAGATTCACCTTTACCATATGCCCATCAGATGCCTTGTTGGCCCACAAAATGCAAAATACTTTCTGAGACGCGACACTTTTTTGTAGTGTTCCATCAATTGGAACCCCATTGTGGGCAGCCATCAATGGTAAAGCAGCTGTAAAACACAATATGAACACCTATCAATGCTGAGACAATGGCCAGGGCTCATCAATCCCACCCCAATACAGGCAGCCATCAGTTTCAAGCCTTTTAAGTGCACTTTATTGCAGCTTTTATGCAGCATATGTGGTTTCCCGAACTCTACATAGAGCACCATATTTATTGTGACTTTATTGCAGCCTGACGGCAGCTTACTGCAGCTACGGTACCCTACAAGCCCTAAGTAAAGAGCCATATTTACTGTGACTTTATTGCAGCTGTATTGCAGCTTTATTGCAGCTACCAATCCCCGCAAGCCTTAAGTAAATAGTCACATTTGTTGTGACTTTATCACAGCTTTATCACAGCTTTATTGCAACTTATGTCTACCATCACATCTCCATATAAGGTGATATGTATGTGCAGCTTTAATGTGCCTTTATTATGACTTTAGTGCAGCTAGACTGACTTAGCTCCCATGTGCTGCTGGGTATTGCGACTTTATCGCAGCTTTGCCACAGCCTTTGATGCATCATAGGCAAAACGGCTAAAATCCTCTATAGTTAAAGAGGGGTAACCCCCGGGTTACCCCTCTTTAACTAGAGGGGAATTTTGGGAGGCTTAGGTGCCTCCTCGCCCACTGCCAGAGGCAGGCCACACATCTTGCATTCGCTCGTTCATCGGCGTCTCACCTCTCACACCTCCATCAGCAGGGTCCCTCCTCACCGGACCCGGTGTCACCATCCCAGGCTTCCTCGATTAGGATCACCGTTCTCGCGAGCCTCGCTCTGTAGAAAACAGGCCCGGAGAGAAGCCATCACATATAAATTGCCGTCCATAGCCAACGAGACCAACCGTCTCGCCGTCGAACGAACGACGTCGGTGTCATCGTCTGTGCAACACACAATCGCATCTCCAGCGCTGGTTCTAAGGGGAAGAGCGCACGAAGGAAAGCAGGCAGGGCAACGCATTTAGGGTTCCAGTACTCTCGTACGGGGAGCCAGGTTTAGGCGTTTCACACCTTCATTACCGTTTCCACTAACAACAGGTCCGCCGCGCACGTCCACACCTAGGAGACGAATGGTCTCCACGATCCCCCGTTCACACACACACCACACACCTATCACTCATACAAGGCCGATTCGCGCACCGACCTTCTGCTCTATCATTCGACTATACCTTCCCCTCTAGAGGACGAACGTAGTCGAATTCGAATCACATATCTTTCGATACCGACACCGCGGTCCTTATCACAACTGGAGCCCACCGCGAGGGGGGTTTATAGTGGATTTTAGACGGAAACGAAGTCTCATTTCCGCCAGACAGAGTGCCGATACACCCAAACCGTTACGGACCCCAGTTCGCTTAACCCGAGCTTCGAGGAACCTCTTCCAAGAAGTAAACCTCGCCGAAACCAATCCCGTAGCATCGGCCTCTACCGCAGCACGCGCTACATCTCCCTTCGTCGACCCACCCCTCGTAGAGGAATCACCTCTCACTTCCCTTAACTCATCTCCGGAGACGCTGCCTACCTCTCTTACGCCGGAATCTTCTCTCGACTCGGTCCCCAGCAGTTCGGACCAATCAAATACCCTATCCACCGAGTCTACCTTAACAGACTCAACCACAGAACCGGTTACGGAAACACAACCCCCTGTCCGAAAAAGGATGTCCAAAACGCTTCCCGGCTGAACCGCCCGCGGGGCACCCGAATTCGATGGCAAGGCGCTTAGCCTTAAACGATACTGGGAGGACATCGAAGAAGTCGCAGAGACCTGTGATCAACAGACCGATGCAGAGAAGATGAAAATCGCCTTTCGATACATCGACCAGAACGACGAGCTCCTTTGGAAAGGAGTCTTGCCGGGAGACGGGAACCAGATGACCTGGGCCAGTTTCAAGAAAGAGGTCGAGAAATTGTACCCGGGATCGGACGGGAGCGCGATCTTCTCGTCGAATGATCTAGATGCGTTCATTTCCACCGGAGTTTCGAAGCGGATCACTTCGAAAGACGACTTCGCCGAATACTGCCGCAAGTTCCGAACCATTACGGATCATCTCGTCAGAGAAGGCCGAATGTCGGAACTCGAGTCGAAAGAAAATGTTCCCGAAAGGACTACACGAGGATTTCCAGGCGAGCATTGTCCGTCGGATGGAGATTCTCAAACCGGCGCACCCGTCGGGAATGCCGCGAGAAATAGAGGACATGATCGAGGCAGGACAATACATCCTCGATGCCCCGGAATCAGAGGTCAGCAAATCGGCGGACACTGTGTTCATCAAAAAGGAAATGGTGGAGCTCAGCGATACCATCGCCAAAATGAATCAGCGGTACCACGTCGATATGCAGATGCTCATGCAAGCCGTTAACCGAGGGATGCAAATCGGCCCGCCCCAGCGGACATATCCGATCTACCAAGCTACGGCTCTCGAGACCGTTCCGCCGAGGCCACGGTACCCCCCGCAAGGAGGAGGAACGTACCAAGGGCCATACGGCACGAGAGACAACGGTTATCCTCAGCAGCAGGGAGGCTATCCGCCGTGCCAACCATGGCCGCCTCGAGACGGACCCGGAGGAGGCACCATGTTCCGCCCAGGCGAATGCGGGTTCTGCTCCGAGACGGGTCATTTCCTCCGCGAATGTAACGTCGCGGCAGACTACATCCGATCCGGAAAATGCTTCCGAAACGTGGATAACAGGCTCGTCCTCCCAAATGGTCGCTTCTTACCTAGGAACTCACCGGGACGGAACCTTGCCGAGAAATTCGACAGATGGTTCCAGGAGAACTCGGCGCCCCTGGCGGCAGCACAGCCGCAACCTCCGCCACAAGCTCAGGCTCAGATCTTCGAGAGAGACCAGCCTCCTCATACGGTGGCGGCAATGTCATACACGAGCTGTGAACCGGTCCAGACGATGGGTTTCGGGCAGACAGCCAACCCAGCCGTAGACTCTTACGAAGATGAGGAAGGAAGAGTCTGGATCCAGGAAAGGCCGAAGAAGGGAGGACCAGTTCGATTCGCGACCCCGGCAGTGGAATCCTACCAGGACGAGTACGGGAGTGTCTGGGTTCAGGAAAGACCCAAGAAAGGGAAACTGGAAGTGGTCATCCAGAAGAAGGGACCTCCTCAAGGTGCGCAGAAGAAATTGCGGACGAACCCCAACGACAGCAGGAGGAACCGAAGAAGGCGGCGAAAACCACCGCCACCTCCAGGAGACGCTCGGTCTCATCCACCTCAGCCGCCGGCCTTTAAATACCAAGCGCCGGTGGAGAACCCGGCGCTCGTCAAAAGGGTGCTCGAAAGGGCTCTAGCCGCTGAAGTCACCATAACCAACAAGGAGTTGTGTGCTCTCGCACCTGAGATCCGAAAATGGTACCGCGACAACACAGCCACCAAACATATTCCCACGGTTGAAACTGGGACTTACGCAGAAAGGGAGGCTCTCGTCATGAATTACGGTGTAGGCAGGACAAGGAGCATGCTCCTCACAGCGTCGCCCATCAACTCGCTTCGCATCCTTGACTTCTTCGTGAACGACGCCCGTTCCGTAACATGCACCCTCGACCAGGGGTCGGAGATTGTAGCCATGAATCGAGACGTATGGCAGGACTTGGGGTAGCCCTCTCACCAGATAAAGTCCTTACGATGGAATCGGCGGACTCTGGGCATTCGACAACGGCCGGAGTCGTCGAGAACCTGAAATTCTCGGTGGGAGAGATAGATGTTCTCCTCCAGGTCCACATCGTGGACGGTGCTCCATTCGACATCCTAATGGGGAGACCATTCTTCCGATTTACGGAGTGTCACACCAAGGACCGAGCCGACGGGTCGCAGGAGCTTACGCTTACCTGCCCCAACACGGGGAAGGTCTTATCGGTCCCCACTCGGATGAAGCCTCCGCGAAACCCCGATGCATTTGTCGAAACGAACCCGTTCTCGATAATAGAGATCGATGGGACGGATTTTGCCTGAGGGAGGGCGAAGAAGCGCCGCGCTCTCCGCCGGCAGTCGCGGTATCAACGAACTACTGGGAAATAAAGGACACGGACAAGGAACACGAAAACACCCCTGCGAAGGGCACGAACAAGAGCGAGACACCGGGTTTCTCGCTATCACGACTTACTTCCCCGATGGTATTATACGCACCATCGGGCACGAACACCACGGATGCAGGCCCATATTCATTTCCGACCAAACTATACAATGGGAGATATCCCGCGATACCTGGCGTATTGCCTCGAACAAATGTACGACTACGATGAGACGATCCATGTCTGGGTCAAAATGACTACCGAAGGATTGACGGAGAAGAAAAGAAGAAGAAGCCGAAGAAGAAGTACAAACCAGTGGCGGATCGAGTCCACTCGGTGCCGGCGATGCTACCAGAGGAGTTCCGGATAGTTCGTCACTTCCCGTTGGATCCCTTGGAGGACATGCCCAAGTTGAACCCAAATCCGGGAGAGCTCCGGGCGGGAGAACGATACACTCTGGATCGGGCCCACGAAATGGAGATAAACAAAGACGGGTTTCTGCTTCCCGAAGAAGAGAAGCTTGTTCACGAGGTCATCCTGAACCACAAAATGGTGTTCGCGTGGGACGAGACCGAAAGAGGGCATTTCCGAGAAGACTACTTCGAACCGGTGAAAATCCCGGTACTCGCCCACACTCCTTGGCAGGAGCGGAACATACCGATACCTCCAGGGATCCGGGACGAGGTTGTGGAAATAATCCGGGGAAAGATGAAGACCGGGGTCTACGAACCATCGAGCTCATCCTATTGGACGAACTGGTTCATGGTACCAAAATCCAACGGCTCGCTTCGACTCGTCCACAATCTCCAGCCGCTAAATGGTGTGGTCATAAAAGATGCAGGATGCTCGCCAATCGTCGAGGTTTACGCCGAGTCATTCGGAGGAAGAGCGGTGTATGGGATGTTCGACCTTTTCGTCGGATTTGATCATCGACTCCTGGATATCGCGTCGCGGGATTACACCACGTTCCAAGGACCCTTCAGGACGCTTCGTCTCACCCAGCTGCCGCAAGGGTATACGAACTCGGTTCAGATCCAACAAGGAGATGTGAATTTCATCCTCCAGGATGAGATCCCGAAATATACGTAGCCGTTCATGGACGACACGCCCGTGAAAGGACCGGAGACGTTCTATCTCCTGCCGGATGGCTCCTACGAAACCATCCCCGAAAATAAGGGAATACAACAGTTCATCTGGGAACACATGGAAACGATAAACCGAATCCTACAACGCATCCGGCACGCTGGAGGAACCTTCAATGCGAAGAAATCCTTCTTCGCAGTCCCCAGGATAAAGGTCGTCGGACATGTTTGCAGCTACGAAGGCAGGACTCCGGACGAGAGCAAGGTCCAAAAGATCCGCGACTGGCCTCCATGCGAAGACCTGACGGACGTCAGGGCCTTCCTAGGGACACTCGGTCTCATGCGGATTTTCATGAAAGATTTTGCCGACATCTCCATTCCGCTTACCAGGCTGCTACGGAAAGACACCCCGTTCCAGTTCCTCGAGGACGAGAGAGCGGCGCAAGAAGCGCTGAAACTCCTTCTCATAAATTCCCGGCGTTGTGGCAAATCGACTACGCGTCCGGAAGGCAATGCATCATGGACGTCGACTCCTCCTTTAGAGGAGCTGGATACGTTCTGCTCCAGCTGGGAGAAGACGGGAAAGAATATCCCTCGAGATTCGGATCGACCACATGGAACGAACGAGAGTCACGCTACTCACAAGCGAAACTCGAGCTATACGGCCTGTTCAGGGCGCTAAAAGCGTACCGAATGTACCTTGTCGGGATAAAGAAACTACTGGTCCGGGTCGACGCCAAGTACATAAAAGGGATGTTGAACAACCCCGATATTCAGCCCAATGCAACGATCAACCGTTGGATAGCCGCTATTCTCCTGTTCGATTTCGAGCTTGAGCACACTCCAGGAAAACGACACGCTGTACCGGATGGGTTGTCTCGACGGAAACCAGCCCCCGAGGATCCTGAAGAGGACGACAATGTCGAGGAATGGATCGACCGCGCGTGCGGATTCGCGGTTCACGTCATGAACTGGCAGAGAACGCCCCGGACATCCCTTCTCAAAACGATCCCAGCGGCACAAATAAAAATAGCTGGAGTTCCGGTTAGCCGGATGGTTCGAGACAAATCATCTCCGGGTCGAAGAAGCGAGACACCAGCCGCCGGTTAGCATCTTCGTTAACATGATCGACGATCAGATCTACGAGATCCCCAGAAGCGACAAACAGGACAAGCAAGACACCGAGTTGGACCGGATATGAGCATTCCTTGGCGACAAGGTTCGACCGGACGATCTGTCTCAAACTGAATTCGAACGATTTGTTCGAAAGGCCTGCCAGTACTTTGTGATGGAGGAAGCGTTGTGGAGAAGGAACCCCCAGAACGAGCACCAGCTAGTTCTCCCGCGAGAAAATGTGCCGCTATCCTAAAACAGGTTCATGACGAACTCGGCCATAAGGGATTCTACATCTGTAGACGAAGGCTCCTCGACCGATTTTGGTGGCCATTTTTGGACAAGGATCTGAAATGGTATCTCAAAACATGCCACGAGTGCCAACTCCGCCTTTCATGGAAGTTCAACATACCTCCGACAGTCGCGGTTCCCTTGCCCTTGTTCCATAAATTCCATGCAGATACCATGCTTCTCCCTTCCTCTAACGGCTACCGATATCTCGCGCAGGGATGCTGCTCCATTTCCGGATGGCCGGAGTGGAGGATGTTCACAAATGAAACAGCAGCAGCGTCGGGAACTTTGTATTCGAAGAAAGTCTTGTGCCGTTGGGGCGCCGTTGTGGAAATCGTTACGGACAATGGGTCCACTTGGGTTAAAGCGATCGAATGGCTCTCCAAGAGATACGGGATAAACCATATAAAGGTTTCCGGATACAATTCCCGAGCCAACGGCATCGTCGAGCGTCGCCACTACGACGTTCGCGAGGCGATTTCCAAGGCGTGCGAAGGAGACCTCCAACTCTGGACCGAGCGCGTATTTTACGTGTTCTGGGCGGAGAGAGTTTCCATCCAGAAGTCCACCGGATACTCGCCTTACTATCTCGCGCACGGAGTCGAACCGCTATTCCCCTTCGACATCGCAGAAGCGACCTACATGACTCGGATCACCGGGAGAACGACTGTCCACAGAAGAAACTGGTGGCGATGCGGGGCGAAGCAGCTGAATGAAACGACCCGAAGAGCTCGCTGAGCTCAAGAGCAAGGTCTACGAGGCACGCGTGTTTAAAGGGATCCGGCAGTGGGAGAAAGACAACGGGAAGAAGATCGAGGACTTCAACTTCAAACCCGGCTCCCTCGTCCTCCTCCGAAACTCAGCAATCGAGAACGAGTGGTCTCGGAAAGCGAAACCGCGCTACTCCGGACCCATGGTCGTTGTTGGAACGAAAATCGGACAGCTCCTACATCATTGCGGAATTGGATGGCGCAGTCTCGAAAGCACGACGGCAGCCTTCCGCCTGATTCCTTACCATGCGCGCTCGAAAATTCGGATACCTGTCACTAAATTTATCGAACCAAAACCCCCACGCCAGAGAAAAGAAAAGGAACCGAAATGGGGAGACAACGGGCCTCGCGATTTGAGGGACACTCCGAACCACTCCCGGGAAATTAGAAAGGAGACGAAAAGAAGCAACGGACTTCCTTTTCGTACAAGACATGTAATCCGACTTATCTCTCTTCAAATACTATCTATTTTCAACAAGAGATCCGAAAACCACGAAAATTTACGACAAGAGACGATCGGTCTCTCGCTCCGGAAAAACGACAACTCGATCCACGCGACTCGAACGTAGCACCGTCACTACGCCTAACAGAACCAAAAACGACGACATATACCTCGACTACGAACATTGTCTTAACGAAATTAACGGATCACGGACATCGGCCCGAAACAGGGATCGCGATCGTCTCTAAATCCACCTTCCTAATTAGGAAGTCCAGCCGTTGCACGAACTCTCGAGAAAA